>JARQOC010000006.1:404309181-404508759 GCA_033576535.1 Allobates femoralis | reverse complement strand
GCAATACTGCACATTTAACATTCAATAATGTCCCATAAGTCCTGCCATATACAGCTCCCCTCAACACAGCAGGATATCCCCACAGATCCTCATCATCAATATGATGTCCCCACAGATGCACACACACAATATGATGTCCCTACAGATCCCCATACACAATATAATGTCTTCACAGATCCCCATACACAATATGATGCCCTCACAGATCTCCATACACAATATGATGTCCCCACAGTTTCCCTATAAAAATTGTGACACCCCCATGATGGATATAGGGATGTAACAACTCTAGGAGCAGGATGTTGAAGTATACAATTGTGGCACCCCTGGGTCAAAGTGCCACAGTGTTATCACTGCCCCCGGGTAGTGGTGTCACCAGAGAGCAACAAAGGGTATTCTCATCAGGCAACACACACAACACCAACACCTCCAGGCCAGAAAGGGGAGACCAAGCCCGGGTTCATGATGAGCTCCCCTATATATTCTGGTCTGGGAAGGTGGAAGTTAGTGCAGGTCCTGGGAGGACTGTGAAGAGGACCTGAGTGTAAAGGAGCTGTGCTAAGCTCGTCTCAAGGTCTACCAGCTAGTTCCAGGCCTAAGGCTAGGGTCTGAGGAAAGGAGAAGCAAGGACACACCTGGGAGGCTGAGCAACTCCATGCTCTCCCCAGAGGAAAGGCACATAGAATGGACACCAGAGTCAGAGACTGTGCAGGGTCACACATCCCGGCATTCAATATCGGACGGTGGGGGTTGCAGATTCCCAGCCACACTACCTACAGACACAACAATGTAGAGATTTCAGCAACACTGACCCCCGGGAACAGGGTAGAGAAAGTGAAGGACTCGAGTTGCCTGTCATACTGGTACCTCACAGGCAGCCAAGCTTAAGCAGCAGCAGGAGCTAAATTGCAAGCGCAGTAAGGGAGCCAAAGACCCGGTCGGGTGAGAATTACCCTGAGTTGCTTTCAAGACTCCGTGGACAGCTTTTACCATCTGCTCCAGTAAAGGACTGAGAAAACTACAAACAGTGAGTCTGCCTATTCCTTGTGCCCGTCACCCTGCATCCCACACATAGACTATTTACACCTGCCCTGGGGACACTCAGCCCTACCCGAGGAGGGCTTACCATCCACGCTCCCCCAAGTCACCGTCCCCAGCAAGAATACGGCACTGGTGGACCCCACCGACCACATACCCCGGGTGGCGTCACAATAAAATCCCTTGTAAATAGCCCCTTCTTTTTTGGACTGAGCCCAGGCCACGGGACCAGGTCACGACTACCGTGATGCCAGAGAGAGAGACAGCCCCGCCCCGAGTACCCCACGGCCTGGGGGCGCCTCACAACAGCTGCAGGTTTGTGCTGTCAGTCTGTGTTAAGAAGCAGATGGAGCTATACTAACTTTCAGTTTGTTGCTGTATGGGTAGTACCTCATTAGATTGTATTGTGTGACTTCTCTGTTTTGTGTCACTTTCTTTCCTAGAACCCTACATGTGTTGATGATGAAGATAATGGTTCCGATTTGTCCATTGTAACCCAGTTCAATCTCTCCCAATCTCTTGAGTGCTGATGATTCTGCTGAAAGCTGAAATCTGCAACAAAGGATGCGTCACTTAATAGTCGAGAACAATTGTGACGTCCTTGATATAATTCACACTTCATACATTCATCCTCTTCACATTGATGTCACTATGTTCTCCTGATCTGACAGACAGCGATCTAATGGATATTGGTTCCATTTGCACTTGTCAGCCCACAATGTGCAGTATCAGAGCTCACCGTCATACATCAATCCACTCTTATCTGTGCCAAAATTAACTGCTCAAGTCTGAACTATGCTAATTCTTCTGGATCAAAGGTGTAGAAATCTATTAGAAATAATAAGGACCCCCATATGGGCCGTACCGCAGATTAATTGTATATTCATTCCTTTGTCTGACTGCTAAGTTTGCCGCATAATGAGACCAGGAATGGACCACTTGCCTCTGAGAAACACCCAGCCCTATGAATGAATATTGATAAGGGCCAGGTACAAGTGCAGCCATTTCAGGAGTTCAACAGGCAACGAGCACACATACATTAAGATCAAAGAGGCAGCGGGGGATCAAAAAACCTGAAATGAATTAGAAGAAGGACGTGGAAGGTTTGTGTCCCTGATATTTTTCTACAATGCATAAAGATTACTCGTCATTGTGATTGCTTTGTTGATTCCTTCGGCACAAGGGGTAATGGGCGCAGGATTGTTCTAACACAGCCAGGCAGAGCACTCCAATCACATCAGAGGCCGCGCCGTCTGATCCTCCATACTGTTATCTGACTTCTAAGCAATGACTGTAGGACGAGAAGTCAAATTAATATTAACCTCTTAGCTGCAGGTAGATATGCATCCTATATTAATCTGATGCAACTTTAACAAACTTCTACTTGGAGCCTCCAGGGCCCAGTCAAAACAGATGTCGTAGAAAACATGACTCGGAGAAGCTTTCGTATATATAGAATCATTTCTATTCTTTGGCAAATATATTGGGGGCATAACCCTATTCACATTTCACCAATTAACCTGAGTTGTGTCATTTTTTTTTTTCAGGGCTGTGGAGTGGAGTCATGGAATCTGAGTCGGAGTTGTGCCCATTTTGGGTGGAGTGAGAGTGGGAGTCAGGGTAATTGAGGAATTAGAGTCAGATATGTGCCTCACTGACTTCACAGCCGTGGTTATGGAGTCAGAGTCGTGAAGTCGGAGTTGGTGTCCATTTTGGTGGAGTGAGATTTAGGGAAATTGAAGAGTTGAAGTCATAGTTGGAGTTG
Source organism: Allobates femoralis (assembly GCA_033576535.1). NCBI lineage: Eukaryota > Metazoa > Chordata > Amphibia > Anura > Aromobatidae > Allobates > Allobates femoralis. The sequence continues at coordinate 404,505,956 of JARQOC010000006.1, read as the reverse complement.
AATGTTTGGCTTACCAACTCCACAGCACTGCTTTTTCTGTGTGATGTATGCTCTTGATGCCCATCCAACAATGGCTTCTACTATAAGAGGTCTATTAATAGAGAAGACAACTGGAAGGTTTAATGCAAGTCATTGGTGCCAAGCCTAAGGAAGGACCTCGGTCCCAAACGCATTGCCTGACGTAACGTTCTCTGGTATACCATCCATTTTTCCTCATTCCATCCAAAAAAGGTCCCTGAAGAGCCACCATGGGATGCAAAATAGCAAAAATGGGTCCATTGCTCTACCTCACCCCTTAAACTCTGCTACTGTAGAACGCTTCATATGTTGGCCTTTGTTTCTATAAATGTTGGGTCTAAACACCATGTGAAAAGAGGGCCATATTGGTCCATTAGGTGCTCTCTTGGGCTCAAGCTTTAACATGATAACGGTTATCCAAGGTCCAGTAGTGGATGTCCCCAAGTTATCCTTACAGAGGAGTTTACCACTTGCTTCTGTAGAAAACTCTTTGACCCCTTTTCATTAAGGCTGGAGTTTCATGTACCAGTATTAATGATGAGAATTAAATGGGCTGGGAAAAAGATTTGCCAAATACATTAAGAGGCACATGACACTTAATGAATTTGGCACATTTTAACAGTGGCATATGATGCGTCCCAGGGCTGTGAGATACTCGGAAACGGGCTTTGCTACTTCGGGGGGGGGGGGGGGTCACAGGGGGTCGAAACCCGGCTCCTTGACCCTGGGCATCGGATAAAAGTTCGGTGATGGTGGTTGTGGTGCCCATCTCCCATCCTCCGGTTTTGGCTGCTGGGTCTGGAATACCCTCACAACCTCGGACCCTGGCGTCCGCTTCTGGCGCTCTGCACTCGGGTGAGCCCGTTAACTGGCTCCACTCCCCACGCCTGCCTCCTTCCTCAAACCCTCTCCTACAGGTCCCTCACGCTTGATGTTCCTCACTCTCGACTCTACCTGGGAGGAGCTTAGCACTGCTCCAGTCGACAGGTCGTCTTCACAGTACTCCGAGCAACTGAATTGACTAACCCCACCCCCAGGCCAGAATTTATAGGGGAGCTCCTCTGAACTCAGGTTTCAGAGCTCCCCCTTCTGGTCTGGAGTCAGGAAAAGTGTTGCATGCTGTGGGCTTAACTGGAGTGGATACCCCTTCTTGCTTCCAACCATGACATCATCCCCCGAGAGAGGCAATGCCATTGTGGCAACCGGACTCAGGGGAGCCACACTTATATATCCATACACCTCACTATAATTGTTACTCCAGTGAGAGACTGGAGTAAAATTTCTGACTTAAGAAATGCCGGCACTTTTCATAACATAGGCAGGCATAGTCTAATCCCATCCTGTCCCCTTACCAGCTCTACCTATTTTGACGAGGCTGCTTCAAATTGGTATAAAAATTTGAAAACTTGCAAAATTTGTGCAACTTTGAAAAGTAGCAAATTTTGAGCCATGCAACGTATTTTAGGCCAGTTTTCTAGCATAAACGCTGGCCACACTTTGCCGTGCTCTGCTCTAGCTCAGTGTCTCCAGGGTGATGTATATGCTCCAGCCCCTGTGTCTCCTGGGTGACATATAAGCTGCAGCCCCAGTGTCGTCTGTTGTGATTTACATACACCAGCCCCAGTGTCTCCTTTGTGTGATATAGTTGATACCACTGCAGTGTCTTCTATGTGATGTATATGCTCCAGGGTCTCCTGTGTGATATATAAGCTCCAGTGTGTCCTATGTGATGTGTATGCTCTACAACCAGTGTCTCCTGTGTGATGTTTACACACAAGTCTCAGTGTCTCCTATGTGGTATTTAGGTTCCAGCCCCAGTGTCTCCTATGTGAGCAGAATTTCCCACTGTGAGGAAATATGCAGTGTAATATACATGTGTTCTGTAGAACTTATTGCTGTGATCAGTTTTTAGAAAACGTATTGCAAATAGTCAAGTGCACCCCAAACCTGTGCAAACCTGAAAAAGTAGTTACGAGCAGCAACAACATCAATATCACCGTAACATTGCAGCCTCACCAAGAGAAGTAATTCCGGATATCATATTAGAGTGAGTTAATTGTTTGATTAAATGTAGCAGGATCATTTTCAAGATGATGATTTTGTAAGGCCAATGAGTGAGATTATAAATATCCAAATGGCCTTTGGCAGAAACAAAACCATTCCCACTTGTTGCAGATGGACAAGTAACAGGATCCCATCTGAGACAGTATGAGAGACCATTTCACTATAAAAGCTCATCATACTGCGCCCTCTTAGGGGTACTTCACACACACACACAGCGATATCACTAGCGATATCGCTGCAACGTCACAGGTTTTGTGATGTAGCAGTGACGTCGCCAGCTATATCGCTGTGTGTGACATGTAGCAGCGAGCGGCCCCCTGCTGGGAGATCACTGATCGTTAATGTGGCGCCCCGCAACGAGTGCGTCACAAGAGGGTATTGCAGCCATAAATGCAGCCGCAATATTCTCTGACTCAGCAATGATCCGGTTAACATAGAGATCCAACCCAACATACAACACCTAGAACAGGGGACCAATCATAGGTCCTGGGGGGTGGAGTGTTAGGGTAGTGTAGTAGAACATAGACAATAATCTAGAGAGAAGGAAAATAATCTAGAACCTGACAAGAGCAGGCTAGAACTTGGAGAGGAACGGGGGCTCCGCACCCCGTGCGGGCCCCTGGGCCGTCACCGGTCGGGTGTCAGCACCTGAGGCCTTAACCACCGGGACTGGGCATTATCTACACGGGTTCCCAAAAGACTCCCGTGCCCACAACTTACAGCCGGTTCACTGGTACCGAAGCTGGCAGCAGTTCACCTCTGCCACGCGAACCAGAAGAGTGGAGGAGCAGCTTCACAGGAGCACCCCACCACCAGCCAGTTTCCAGTCGTCTAACCACCGGTGTACCCACTGAGGGATCCAAGGCTCCCCAAAGCATCCGGAACGTACATCATGGATAGGGCATTGAAGCAGCCTCCCCGTACCCGACCTGGTATTCCTGGGCGACACTGGCAAACTAAGTAGGTAGAAAGGAGGAACACTGTGGATCTCTAAGGGACACCATCACTGCTGAGTCTACCCGGTCTACTACTCAACCACTGTATACCATGTACTGCCTGCTGGTTACAGTAAAGACCCGTTGCAGAGACTTTCTGTGTCCGTGCTTCCTTATGAACTGTCCGTCAGCACTAACAGGTAACCGCAGCTGCCGCACAACATCTTGAGCAGCTCCAGCCTCCGGGGACACCGCTCAGCCTGTGGGGAGCGTAACATCTTGCTGCTGTCCATCCCCCGGGGGCTCCGCAGCGTCGGTAGTCCTTACCGAATCTACTCATAGGTGGCGTCACGAATAAATTAAAACCCCTTTAATCTGTTCCACCAAGACGTCTTCACTTTTGATCTGCACTACACCGGGCCCCACTACCGGCAGGCGCGGTCCACCCGTGACAAGGAGGAAGGAAGCATCGCCTGTCTAAACCGGAGTCCCGGCCCGCGGCGAGTCATTAACGAATGGCCTGAACCATTTTTTGATCAGCGATCTCCCTCTGGGCATGCTGCATCTTGGTGTGTGACAGGGGCAACGACCAGCAATCCCAATTCTGCGGCCGAGAACCTGACAGATCCCAACGACCGTCGGGTGTCGGCGCATCGATGAGTCATCGCTGGTAAGTCTGCCTGTATGGCATCTCACCAGCAACCACGTAGCGACGCACCAGCGATCCCAGCCAGGTCGGATTGTTGTCGGGATCGCTGGTGCGTCACTATGTGTAACGGAGGCCAATCACATTCATCACCTCAGTCATTTATGCAATCTACAGTTAGAAGCTGCTTTGTAGGTGGCAGTGAGCCCCTAACTCACTGGGCCCCTGGACATGTTGCACATGTGCAGTGGTGTAACTTGAAACTCATGGGCCTCGATGCGAAAGCTCCAACAGGGCCCCCAATTATTGCAAATCTTTAATAGCATTAGTCTTTTTCTATAGGTCAAAGGGATTTTTGGGGCCCCCTAGGCTCCAGGGCCTGGGTGTGATTGCAACCCCTGCACCTGTTGTATTTACGCCCCTGCACATGTGAGATGTCCACTGTTGCTAGTCTATCTCATACAGGAAAATGAGGCCAAGTCCACTCTACAAATCCCATTTCACAGACTCCACTTAATAACCTGTTACCAGCGGTGTGACGAATCTGTGTAAGAATCAATCATCATAGTATGCCGATTGTGGTGTTCTAGCTACACTCCAGACTATGGCATATTACATGAGATACCCGGGCCTGTATTAGATACGAGACTGAAGCAATTATTCATTTCCTCTGGCTCAAACAAGTGCGCTTGGTGAACACAGCTTGTCTACAGGAGTCTCGCTAATGTCATTTTTTATGTCGCCTAGTGAAAGATATCATAAGCCAGAAGAAGGATTTCATTTTCCACGCCGTGTGATAGAGCTGCCACTCACAGAATTGATTCAATTTAATTCAGGTTCAGTCTGAAGATCTGGCACCTCCTTACCATCTATAGAACGCTTGGTGCGAATGCAATTAAATCTGACCACCAATGACATTGTCATCTTCCACATGTGATACTCCCTTATGATATCTGAGAACATATCAATTTCCTTATCTGAGTGATAGTTATTAGTACATCCAGAGCTTTCTGGTTCATGAATACAATGCAAAAACACAGTATGGACTGACACTCGGAGCCAGCCTATAATAAAGCAGCTTTATATGCTGTATATACTCCCCAGTCTTTGTAAAATGCTGAGGAACAGTCCAATATGTAATGGTCATTGATAAATGTCATATATACCCATCTATATGGTGCAGCTGTCTGTGTAATATTGACTGAATCTTTCACTTCTGTGGCCTGATATCAAATGATTTAATTTTTACAACGCTGATTCCCAATACAAGAGCTTGACAGATGGAGATGTTTAACCAGGATTAGTTTGTTTTTCATGATCAATATCAAAGGTAAGCAGTGACTCCCAGCTGTTGTGGGATGACCAAGGACGCCCTCCTCTCTGGCTCTACTGGAAATCCACAGACCTGCTCTACTGTCTAATCTGTCATTTACTTTGTGGCCTGTTAGAACATCATTCTTATATTATCTTCAAAAGAAGACAGACCCATAAAATGCATGGCGAGACCAGACAAAACATACTAAAAGGGTTATTATGTGAATAAAGTTTAAAGAGATTTCTCACGAACATTGTTCATTTTAATCAATAGATCTTGGAATAATAAAAATATCCACAATTGGTTGTTTTTAAAAAAAAAAAAAAAATTTCCTGTGCTGAGATAATCTTATATATGTGCCCATGCAATGTACCGTGTAATGGATGTGTCTGACCATACAGAGACATGGTCTGATCATACCACATCTCCTGTGCTGAGATAATCTTATATATGTGTCCCTGCTATGTACTGTGTAATGGATGTGTCTGACCATACAGAGACATGGTCTGATCATAACACATCTCCTGTGCTGAGATAATATTATATATGTGTCCCTGCTATGTACTGTGTAATGGATGTGTCTGACCATACAGAGACATGGTCTGATCATACCACATTTCCTGTGCTGAGATAATCTTATATATGTGCCCATGCAATGTACCGTGTAATGGATGTGTCTGACCATACAGAGACATGGTCTGATCATACCACATCTCCTGTGCTGAGATAATCTTATATATGTGTCCCTGCTATGTACTGTGTAATGGATGTGTCTGACCATACAGAGACATGGTCTGATCATAACACATCTCCTGTGCTGAGATAATATTATATATGTGTCCCTGCTATGTACTGTGTAATGGATGTGTCTGACCATACAGAGACATGGTCTGATCATACCACATTTCCTGTGCTGAGATAATCTTATATATGTGTCCCTGCTATGTACTGTGTAATGCATGTGTCTGGCTGTACAGGGACATGATCTGATCATACCACATCTCCTGTGCTGAGATAATCTTATATATGTGTCCCTGCTCTGTACTGTGTAATGGATGTATCTGACTGCACAGGGACATGATCTGATCATACTACATCTCCTGCACTGAAATAATCTTATACATGTGTCCCTGCTATTTACTGTGTAATGTCTGTGTCTGACCGTATGGCAACATGGTCTGATCATTCCACAGCACTTGTGTTGAGATCATCTTATATATGTGTCCCTCTATGTACTGTGTAAAGGATGTGTCTGACCGTACAGGGACATGGTCTGATCATACCACATCTCCTGTGCTAAGATAATCTTATATATGTGTCCCTCTATGTGCTGTGTGATGGATGTGTCTGACTGTACAGGGACATGGTGTGATCATACCACATCTCCTGTGCTGAGATAATCTTATATATGTGTCCCTCTATGTACTGTGTAATGGATGTGTCTGACCGTACAGGGACATGGTCTGATCATACCACATCTCCTGTGCTGAGATAATCTTATATATGTGTCCCTCTATGTACTGTGTGATGGATGTGTCTGACTGTACAGGAAAGCACACACAGGCGTGACACGGCCATAGTCTGTTGAGTTCTCCTCTGTGCCCGGAGCACTTGAGCTCTCTCTCCCCTGCAATCTCATGTTTTTTGTGAGTGTTGCTTTTAAATATGGCTTAATATAGATTGGTTGTTTATGAAGCCGAGTGCCTCAAGCTTTTTTTGTTCACCTGTTGGATCAACTTTAAAATTGATTTTGTTTGTGGGGAAAGCACATTAATTTTTGACTACTCAAAAGTCTACTCTGTGTTTAAATTCCTTTGCTTGACGTCATTGAATTGGGACATTCAGGATTATGCTCAGACTGAAAACCAGTACAGATTTAAAGGGATTTCCTCTCGATCACTCTTTAGAAGCTACTCCACAGCTGCCTGGCATTGTGCTTGCCAGTGGTGTAACTTGAAGCTCATAGGCTCCAATACGAAAGCTCCAACGGCGTCCCCTATTATTGCGATTCTTTAACAGTAATAGTCTTTTTCCATAGACCAAAGGGACTTCTGGGGCCCCCTAAGCTCAAGAGCCCCGGGTGAGATTGTAACCCCTGCACTTGTTGTCGTTACGCCCCTGGTGCTTGCCGACATGGGTTTGCATTTGTGAAGATTGAGAATTTAAGCCAGCAGCATGATTGAGCAGCTGGTCTGACCGGTGTGCCGTCCAAAGCTCAAGAGCAGGTAGTTTTGCCTTTGTAGTATCAAAGGAGCAACGAGACAATGAAGCAGTCACCCAGCATCAGAGCAGCACTTGCAAACTATAGAAAAGAGCTTGTAAGCGCTTTGCTCCTTGCCTAGGAGGCCATCCAGTGCTCAGAGGTGGGCGATAACTTAGGCAACAAGCAGTAAACTATACATTTAAAAATCCCTTCATTCTTGAGAACAAAGCATTTTTAATTACAAGTAACAATGTTAATTATTTTTGCAAACACTTTGGAATTTTAACCATTTATCATGTTGAGACAACCCCTTTAATAGATAATTGCAAGTTTGCTACCCTTCTGATACATTTTATATGTACTGCTACATTCTTGCAAACTATCATGATAGCTGTTATTGTTTTTAGCTGCTGAAGGATTGTCTACAGCTCAACAAACCTTCACTTGTGATGGATTTTCAAGCTCGTGATGTAAACACAAAGATTCTTATTCTCTGAGCACAAACAAGGAACTTGAAATCTTAAGAAATTGATTTACAAAGTAAGTAGTGAAGTCACTGATTTTCATTAGACGCTAAATAAATGATGGAAATAATTACATTGGAGCCTTGTTTAAAGGGAATCTGATAGCAGTATAATTTAGAGAAAGAGAGCCTGATACCATTGATGTATCACTTACTGGACTGCTTGCTGTAGTTCAATAGAAACCCTTGTTCCGTCTGATGAGCTCATGGACAACCCTGCGCACACCCTTGATTGGCAGCTTCCTGTGCAAACTTTACATTGTTAGATACCTGCCAATCAGCAGTGAGTGGCCAGTAAGGGTGCCTTCACACTGCGGTGTGATCCAGTCCGGGGCTGTCCGGGATGACCCTGACAGCCGCGGACTGGATCAGCACACACGACTGGGGGCTAATATGCCCTCCGGTCCGGTGTGCAGCGCACGCAGTTCCCGCTGCTGATAAGTCAGGACCGCGGCGCCGCGGTCCTGACCTGTCAGCGGCTGCACACCGGACTGAGGGCATATTAGCCCTCCAGTCTTGTGTGCTGATCCAGTCCGCGGCTGTCAGGGTCATCCCGGACTGCCCCGCACTGGATCACGCCACAGTGTGAAGGCACCCTTAGATTAGGCTAGATGCCTGCACATACCTAGTCAGGGAGTGATAATCTCCTGCTAATAAAACAATGATTGAATTAAAACTATAGCACACAGCCTAATAATTGACACAACACTTTTATCAGGCTCTCTGCCCTCCCATTATGTGGCTCTCAGATTAAATAGCAAATATCTGCTGACTAACTTTTCTGGGCTAGCAGGGTTCAACTAGGTGAGATATTTCAGCCTACCATTATTGGATGCTTCATTTTTGCATTGTAAGGACTTCTAGAAGACTTATTTAATATACTGTTACCCAACCTCTTGCTCTGAAAAGGCTATTCCCATAATCTATGTTATGCCACATCCAAAGGATATAATATAATTTACTGATCACTAGAGATCTGACTGCCTGGATCTCTAGCAATGATGGCTCTGAGGAGCTTCATCTCGAATGGAGCAGATAGATGTGCTCATGCTTGTCTGTGGCACTTCCAGAAACAGCTAAGTGTTGTACTACACTTTCTCAGGATAGTTTGGGGCTGTGGCCAGGGGCGTAACTACAATACGTGCAGGGGTTGAAATTGCACCTGGGTCCTGGAGCCTAAGGGGGCCCCAAAAGGTTCTTTGGCCTATAGAAAAAGACTAATGCTGTTGGAACTTTTGCATCAAGGCCCATGAGCTTCTAGTTACGCCATTGGCTGTGGCAGTTGACCCCATTGAAAAGTAAGTTGTTCCCTATCCTACAGATATGATATAACGATCAATTCTTGGATACCCTGTTGAGAGCTGTAGGGTCACATGTTGGGAATCACATCACTGATCCTATACAGCTTCTCCCTACTTGCTATGTATATATTACATAAATGGAAAGTTTGTGGTGTTCTCGCCATTTTTAAGCTCTTTGACACATTGTAGTTTATTTCCAGAGGCTGATTACCAGTTACATTTGCATAGCTTGTTAGAAGACAAAGCTGTGATACATCTTAATGAGCTGTGCACCAATGTGAGCAGTGCCGAACTAATAAGAGGAATTTTAAGCTACCATATATTACAATTCACTGACAGCAAGCAGATACCTTCATAATAGTGAGAAATGTAAGAAATTCGCTTGTAAATATATTGCTGAATGGATAGCGCTAAAGCGGCCGTCACACGCTACGATATCTTGAAAGATATCGCTTGAACGCGCCAGATTAAACATCGCTTGAACGATGTCTGTGCGTGTGACGGCAAGATACGACGAGCGAGAATTGATAAAATCGCAAAATCGAGATCTGAGCTCCGGAGCTCAGATCTTGCGATGAACGATTTTACGATCTGCCTCATCGTGGTGTATGACACCACGATGAACGATCTCCCAGCGGCAGAGCCTATGCTGGGAGATGGTAACTATGGTACACGTCGGGTTACTAAGCGACGCGCGGCGCCTAGTAACCCGATGTGTACCATAGTTACCAGTGATCTCGCTGCTCCACATCGCTGGTGAGTCTGTCTGTGTGACATCTCACCAGCGATGTGAGCGATATTGTAAGCGATCGCGCGTGCACGTGATCGCTTACAATATCGCTACCGATGTCGACATGTGTGACGGCCGCTTAAGTGGCAGGAACAGTATGCTTTGTCCATTGCATATCTGACGTGTCTTGTTTCATAGGTATCCATCCTCCTGGACTCCAGACATCTCATCTGTCATAAGGGGCAGCCGGGATTTTCCTGGACATAAAATCACACAATAGATCTGCTAATTAGTTCAGTAAGGACGCTGCATATTTCATGAAACTATCATGTGAAATCCCCACTCTCCTTCCCCATAATGAGGAGATGAGCACACACAGCCAGAAGGACAACTGGCATTTACTTACCTGAGAGACCAGACAGCAGGCGAGAAAAACATTGGGATATGTAAAGTAGATGGATCTGGGGAGAAGCCTGGCAGAAAATGTGCCAAGGCAAATATAGATTAAGTAAATAGATACTTCTTTGTAATGACATATGAAGAAACTACCAGTCCCATGGCATACAAACAATGAGGAAAAAAAAATTCTTATGACTCAACGTTATTTGACAAAGTGCTAAAAGCATCTTTTAGTTTTCATCCTATTATACCAGACCCAGGACTCCTTTCTCAATTACTAAAGAGTCCAGGGCAGCCATCAGGGCATTACTGGTGTATGGGGCCTAGTGAGGAGAAAGAAAGAGAGGGGGTCCAGACAGGGTGAGACACACGGCACAGCCTGGACTGAGGCTGCACAAAGAAGCCACTGTCTAAACGGACTTGCACACTTCGTGGCATGCTGGGACCCAGGGTAATTACTGGCGTTCGGGGCAATTGTGTGGCTTCTATTAAATGAGATGAATATTAACTGCTCCTCATGCCCATAATCCCGCCAACCTCTTCACATAGAAACCGGCACCAAGAGGTGGTTGTGATTATGGGTGTGAGGAGCAGTGAATATTCATTTTGGATTAGCCAGCAGATGGCATTGGTGTGTGACTGGGAATGCATGGCAGTGATGTCATGCGCTGTCCATGGACACAACAAAGTCAGTTGTGGATGACCCACCCCAAGGCCATGGGGACTCGGTGCCCGGGCGGTTACATCCGTTACTGTAAGGGGATGTCACTGGTGTTTGAGGGATAAAAATAAAAGAAACATAAATAAAGTCTCGTGACGCCACCTACAGTGACCGGTGACCTGCAGACCTCCAGGGATGATGGATAGGCAGCCAGATGACAACGCTCCCCATAGGTGGAGCGAGGGGTCCCTGGGGCAGTGATGTAGTGATGGGAAGTTTGCACAGGGAGTTGGCTCAGCAGCCGGGCTGATGCCGCAGTCTCTGGGCTGGACAGGACCGGGGCTAAAATGACTGACACACACGCTCAGAGTCATTTTTGTACCTTTACTGATGTTTTGACAGACACGGTCCAGGGTACACTCTAGGTGCTGGGCAGCACTTCAGCATTTCAACAGTGAGTGATTTGTAGGCCTCCTTGTCTCTTTTCCCTTGGTGAAGCCCCTGACCCGTGTAGAACTAGGCCTGGCCTCCTCTGTGTGTCTCTCTCACCCATATTGTAGTGTTGAGAACCTTTTTGTGGGCTACTGCTATGATTTCTTCTGTGGCTCCTGGCTCTCTAGTTGGATGCGCTACAGGTGTCTGGGAGACTGGAATCTCCTCGGTGAACCAGTGTTTTCTTTTTTTTTTCTGTAAATATATTTATTAAAGTTTCAAACAAGCATAACAATAGAAATAACCAATACAGAATCCAGATCCTAGTACAGTGGCATATTACAGCTGTAAGAAATCAGGTACAAAGGGACACCAGTAAAACCTCCAACAAGAGAATGCATGTTTCATTACCTGAAAATCACGTCTGGATCAAAACTTAGAAAACACACACAGCCAATGAGAAATGTATACACTGAGACATAAGAAGGGAGAAGAAAAAAAGAGAAAAATTAGAAAGGGGTAGGAGGGGTAAGAGCGGGGGGGGAATGGGAAAGACCCAGCAGTCTAGACGCCCAGGTGTTGGAAATTACGAGTAGGTGCGCAACCAAGTCAAGAACCCCTGGCCCTCCTTAAAGGATTGCCAGAGGAACCAAGTGCGCCCCTGTTCATACCCGGCGTCACTATCTCCCGTTGCAAGCGATTCCATACGGTGCAACCTATCCATTTCAGATATCCATTCCACTGTAGAGGGGACCTCAGTGGACCTCCAGTGTCGGGGAATAACTGCCTGGCAGCTATTAGGCAGAACCTCAGAATCCCCTTTTTGATGGAGGTTATCGAGCCGGGTATCAGAGATAACAGAGCTAATTGTGGAGAGCGTTCATGGCGGACCCCAGTCATTAGATGGAAGGCATCGAAAACCGAGGCCCAGAAGGGTTGCAGGAGATCGCAGGACCACCAGACATGAAGCATAGAGCCCACAGCAGAACCGCATCTCCAGCAAGTGTCTGAGACTTCCGGATTAATCCTGTGGAGCAGGGTAGGGCATCTGTACCAACGCGTCAGCAATTTATAATTTCTCTCTTGCGCTTGACTAGACATTGTCATCTTGTGCACAAGAGTAAAAATTTTTAAGCTGTCTGCCTCAGAAAAGGTGATCCCCAGATCTCTCTCCCAAGCCTCCATAAATCCAAGCGTGCCAGTGTGGAGCGAGTTCAGGATCAGGCTATAGAGCACCGAAACCACATGGGAGGGACCCTCGGTGGGGAGCATCAGGGATTCAAACGGAGTTAGCGCCCCTATTGAAATATTGGAGAGAAAACTTCGCAACTGCATAAACTCCAACCAGGACAAAGGAGCCGCATCGTCAGGACCTCGCAACCCCCCCACGCCGGAGAGCCCGCAAGCCTATCCCTCACTTGTCCCAGCCCCACTCCATCTAGTTGTGACCAGCACAGATACCTAGATCTATTCATTGCAGGGGGGAAGGCTGGATTGTCAAAAAGGGGACTCAGTCTGCTCAATCGGGAAGTCAAACGTAATTTCGTGTATGATCTATCCCAGAACCTCAAAACAGTTTGTGTGAGGGGAGGGAAGCCCGTCACAGGTGGGCGTCCAGTCCCCCCCAGCCAAGGCAGCCAGTACAAGGAGGAGGGTGATAGAAGTTTCTCCAGGAGCACCCACTGTTTATGGGCATCACTGAACCTCCAGTCGACAATCCTAGAGAGCAAGACTGCCTGATAATAACGTTTAAAATCAGGAAGGCCTACCCCCCTTTAACTTTAGGTCTCACTAGGACTGAAAACCGCGTCCGTGGTTTCCTTGCTCCCCAAATAAAGCTGTTAATGGCCGATTGCAGACGCCTGAAAAAACAATCCGGAACCTGCACAGGAGCTGTCTGAAAGAGATAGAGGAATCGGGGTAAAATATCCATTTTGATCACTCCCACCCGCCCGAACCAAGATAGCTGAGGTCTGTTATACCGTTTAAGATCTGACATGGTTTTCTGCAGGAGAGGGACATAGTTCAGAGCATATGTTGCGTTAAGGTCAGCCGGTATCAAGATTCCTAAATATTTTAATGCAGTGGTCTGCCACCTAAAGGAGAAGGACGATTTGAGTTGAGAGATCAGGTCATCAGGCAGGGAGATGTTGAGCGCCTCCGTTTTGGACAAATTGACCTTAAAATTGGAGACCTCACTAAACTTACGGAACTCTCTGAGGAGTACAGGGAAAGCCACAGCCGGGTTGGAAATATATAACAATAAATCATCAGCGTATAGGGACAACTTAAACTCATGCTGACCAATCCGCAGACCCCTGACATCTGGTACCTTCCGCAAAGCCACTGCTAGATGTTCCATAGCAAGGATATATAGCAAGGGGGAGAGGGGGCAGCCCTGACGAGTCCCATTTCTTATGTCAATGGGCGAGGATAAAGTGCCATTGACCCTAAGACGGGCCGTGGGTCTATGATATAGAGCAAAGATTCTCTCCAACATGGTAGATCCCACCCCCAACTGCTTCAAAGATGCACGTAGGAAGGTCCAGCCTAGGCGGTCAAATGCCTTTTCAGCGTCAATAGATAATAAACAGGCTGGTATCTTTCCCGTGCGCATGTACGAAGTCAGAAGCAGAGTCTTTACTGTATTATCCTTGGCCTCCCTATGTTGCACAAAACCCACCTGATCGTTGTGGATGGACACAGGAAGAATAGGGCTCAGTCTATTGGCCAACACCTTTGCGAACACCTTCACATCCACATTGATGAGGGAAATAGGTCTATAGCTTGCGCATAACAGGGGGTCCTTGCCCGGTTTAGGGATCACAGTAATTGTAGCCATCAGTGTTTGGGGGGCAAAGGGGCAGGTGGCCGAAATGGAGTTAAATAGTTTAGTCATAAAGGGGGCCAGGGAAGTCGCATATAATTTGTAGAAGGCGGCAGAGAATCCATCTGGACCCGGACTTTTACCATTGGCCAAGGATCTTATCGTATCCAATATCTCCTGTTCCGAGAGGGAGTCCTCCAAGGCCTCAGATTCTATCTCTGTCATAGGCGGGAGCTCCGTGTCACGAATGTAATCATCCACTCGAGACTGAAACTCGGTAGGGGACATATCAGACAACGGACCCCTCAGGTTGTAGAGAGAGTCATAATATGCTCTGAATGAATCCACAATCTCTGCAGGAAGATGGACTAAATCACCCGTAGCAGACCTCATGGTAGGGATGTAAGTGGTGGGAGCGCGAGGGTGCAAGAACCTCGCCAGAGCTTTACCGGGTTTATCAGAGTACTTATATAGGTACTTATGGAAGCGGTCCCGCTGCCTTGCTAACGTCGTATCCAACAGTGCGCTCAACTCACTACGTGTCCGTAAGAGGTCAGCAAGTACTTTGATATCTCTTGTTTGTTTATGTTCCGACTCTAGGGTTTGGACACGGGTCAACAATCCCATAATATTAGTCATTCTTTCTTTTTTCAGTCGGGCCCCCTGTTGGATAAATACTCCTCGTATAACCCCCTTCAAGGCCTCCCATTGGTACGGGAGAGCTGTGAGATCATTCTTGTGAAAATCTAGGAAGTCCGTGATTGCTGTCCGAACGGCCGCCTGACAGGTCATATCTTCGAGAAGTCCAGGGTTTAAGGACCAAGTCCATTCTCTAGGAGAGAGGCTCGGCAGCCGAAGGGAAAGCAAGACCGGAGCATGGTCTGACCATAGCATCGTATCAATATCACTTTGGGTTAAGGGACAAAAGCCCATGGCTAATCAGGAAATAGTCTAATCTGCTATAAGAATCATGTACCGTGGAGTAAAAGGTGTAATTGCGAGCAGTGGGGTGCAGTAGTCTCCAGACATCAATTAACCTCGAGTCCCTCAAGGCCCGACGCAGGCTCTCCAGCTGTGAGGGGGACACCGCCGACCTGCCCGAGGAAGAGTCAACAGTGCGGTCCAACACCATGTTGAAGTCCCCTCCCATAATCACATAGCCTTCCGCAAAGGCTGAGAGGTCCCGTAGGTATTTTCTGCATGCTCGGACCTGATCCTGGTTGGGCAGATAAATGTTAGCTATGGTAAATGTATCATGAACAATTTTCAGTTTTAAGAACACATATCGACCATTCGGATCCGATTTAGAGGCGACCACCTGTGCCTGCAAAGACTTGTGCAGTGCAATGCTGACTCCTTTAGATTTAGAGTCAGAATTGCTACCATGAAACCACTGTGTGTAGTATCTATGGTTAAGCTTAGGGATTCTGTCTGATCGAAAATGTGTCTCTTGCAACATGAGGATATCGACCCGTTTTTTATGCATGCTATATAGTACTTTCGAGCGTTTCTCAGGGACATTAAATCCTCTGACATTAAGTGAGCAAAGTTGTAGGGTTGCCATGAGAGTCTTAGGATCTGGCGTAGAGTACTACCGGGTCACCAAGGGACAGGGAAAAGTGGGAAGTGCGGGGAGGTATAAACAAGCGAGGAAAAGGGAGAAAGGAGGGAAAAAAAAACAGAAAAGGGGAAAAGAAAAAAAACAGAGAGGTAAAGAGGAATGTAGCTCCAAGAAAAGGAGAAAAAGAAAAAGAGTCAGTTCAGCCGGAAGACAGGGTTCCGGCTAAACACCCCAAGAGGCCACTAGGCCTCTAGGTGCAGTGAAATATCAGAGAAATCTCTGAAAAGTAGTGTCAAAGACACACCCTAGTGGGGAAGGTGATTGAACAAAGAGCAACCAGCCAAGCCCCTACAGCAGGCAATATTGCTCCACTCAGTAGGCCCTCAACCCCGGCAAGGCTAACACATTTGTGGAACACAACCAACCAGCTCATGGGCTAAGCATATACCTGTAAATGGGCACAGTATGTAAAACCCAAGAAAGGGTACTGACATATGTCAGAATTAGATGCAGGAGCAGTGTTAGTTATTATAAAGTATCACTAATCTAGTAGCATAGCACAATGTACAAAAAGCTTATGAAAATATATGAACAGTCAAAAAAAAACAGTGCAAAACAGGCCCCCCAAGCGACTCCACACAGGAGCCCTGGATGGCGTCAAAAATAGGCATCGTCACCTCCGAACACATGGGTCCAATTTACTCGTAATAGTCAAACTCAAGCAAAATCACAACCTGACCACACATGGGAACTCGGTGACCAGAAGGGGTATTATAAATGACAGAAACAAAAAGAAGTGGTCAAAAAAGCTACACGCGACCCTCAAGTGTCATCAGCTATGTTAACAGAGCCATGTCTACGTCGGGAGCCCCTTCTCCTCTTTCCCAAAGATCCAGCAGGGGGTCCTCCACTCCGACGCAGACCCCATAAATCAGACGCAGTAAGGCGAGGCCAATCACCCAGTGTGACCAGGGGCAAGCCCAGTGCGGTGGTAAAGTTCTGTAAATCCGATGGGGATCTCAAAACTGTCATTCCTTTATCAGTTCGGACCTGTAGTTGGAAAGGATAGCCCCAATTGTAGGGGATCTTATTTTGCCGCAGCACTTCCAAGAGGGGGCGTAGAGCCCTCCGTTTAGCCAGGGTGAAGCGTGAGAGATCAGACAGGAGAAGAATGTCAGATCCATTAAAATCAATAGCATCATGGTCTCTCGCCTTACGCATGATGTCATCTTTGACTTGGAAATAGTGAATTCTACAGATGACGTCCCTCGGCTTATCCGTATCAGGGTTTCTTGGTCCTAACGATCGGTGGGCTCTATCAATTTCGATGTGTTGGGTGGGTGACTTCCCTAAAAGGGAGTTGAAGATGCCATGGAGGGCAGAGGAGAGGTCACGTGGGGCCGCGGACTCAGGGATCCCACGGAGCCTGATATTATTCCTCCTGTTTCTGTTCTCAGAGTCCTCCAGCAGATCAAGGACCACATTGAAAGTCTCTGAGTGTAGGTCCAGAAGCTGCTGCTGGGTGTTTAATTGTGAGGAGAGCTTCTCTACCTTGGCCTCTAGTGCAGTGACTGTAGTGTTAAGCTGAGACACCTCTTCCTTGAGAGCCCCCACCTCACCCCTGCACACTGCCTCCAATCTTTGTATGTAACACTCCATGTCAGCCTTGGTAGGGAAGGCACTTAGGTGGGCTTTCAGATCAATGGCAGTTATAGGCATGAGCATAGGGTCAATAGTGTGACCAGTGTGAGCCTGTAAGCAAAGTCCAGCAGCCACACTGATGGGGGGTGTAGTGCCCTGGGACTGAGTGTTAGCTGAAACTCTCCCCTCACAAGCCCCTGCTGCTGATGATATGCACAGATCAGGGTCATATGTCTGATAGGGGTGAAGTGTAGGAGGAGAAGGGCCCCCCAGTGTTCCAGTCTGTGATGAAATGCTTCCAGGTGTGAGGGGGTTAAGGCCACTCAGCATGTCTGCCTGCAGTGAAGGGCTCCCAGGCGTGGGGGGATGGGCCTTGTCACAAACCTCTCCTGTTCCTCCTGCACTGCTTCCTCGTGTCTGCCTCTTGGAAGATCCTCCAGCTCCTGGGGCTGTCTGCCGACCTCCTGCTGCTGTCACTGAGGCAGTGCTGCTTCTCTGAGGGCCCAGGGTGTTCAGTGATGATCTCTTACCCTGAGGCTGTGATGTGGAGGAGGCGCCATCTTTGCCTGCTGCCATTACAGGGTGCTGTGCTCGCTTTCCCGCATTTTCAGAGGCTGTCAGGAACCTTGTGGTTCCTGAGCCAGCAGAGCCCGCAGCCAGCTCCCTGGATGTCTGGGAGCGCAGGGCAGACTTTCCTTTCATCATCCGGAGGGTGAGTAGAGCAGATGGTGGCAAATTATGTGCTGTAGGGGCTTCAGAGATCAGAGCTCACAGGGCACACGTCCTTACAGCTCCATGTCCAAGCCAATCCCCGAACCAGTGTTTTCTGCTGGGCTTGATGCTCTCCTGCAGACTCGGACTCCGGTGTCCGGGTTGCTTCCTTAGGTGAACCGGTATGGCTCCTCTGCCCCCAATCTGCTCTTTACTTGTCTTTTGCCTTGCCTACGACCCTCACTCTTGGGCCCTCACATTGGCTAGGCTGGTCTCTGGTATAGGCCTAACGCAGCACCGTTCACCAGATGGTCTTCACAATACTACTCCGTACTGCATGGACTAAATAACTCCTCCCCCAGTACCGGTATTTATAGGGGATCTTGCTTAAGTGCAGCAAGTGGAGCTCCCCGTACAGGTCTGGGGTGGAAAGTGTTGTGTGTGTAACAGTACCTGTTGTGGAAATCCCTCCATGCCTTAGGTGGTTCTGTGGCTACCTGTAAGGGCAGGGTGCCACATTCCCCCTAGTTAAAATCAGTACTCCCGGACTGAGAAAACATTTTTCAAACATGCAACAATAACAATAACAGGTTTTATAACAGAGTCTCAAAAGGAAAAATGTGCAAAAACCACTGAAAAATGGTAAAAACAAAATAGGGTGCAGTCCATACGGTACTAGTCCATCCACCGCAGGCTGTAAAAGTTTGTTGTTACAACCAGTCCTGTGACTTTGGTCCATTTTCGAAATAAAGGAGGGGAAGGTGTAGGGAAAATGTTAAGACTCTGTACAGGATAGTCTCTGCAAGCTCAGGGTTCAAACCGGTTCAAAGTCCTTCAAAAGTCCAATACACACAAAAGAAACATTTTCCCTACGGGTGTCTCTGCTTAGGAGACCTGGTACCTCCTCTCTAACCCAGGCGCTTTCTGTTCCTAGGTTAGTGTGCATGGGGCTGGGCTCAGTTCCTCCACCCTTCTGTACACTACTATTCACATTTAATGTATATTCATGTTCATATTTACATTTTACTCTTCTGACACTTTATACCCATTCTCCATACCTAGACGGGGGTTGACCATGGCTACTACGACAAGACCTACGTAGTGTTTGTGTCTCAGGTGATGCGCTCAACACTATGTGATGTGTAGAGTTGATGTGCTTTGGGTTGACCTATTTACTATAGGTGGTAAGTTGGGTAACTGTCTGCATGGCCTTAGTCTCACTACAGGGCTGGCAGTTTCACCGATTACAGGATCTTCTGGTCCCGCTACAACGGGTGATTCTTCTGGAACCTGGACAGGTACTTCTGGTACTTGGTAGGTAAAAGTGGATTACTAGTACAATTACAGCTCCCTCACATTGGGGACACACCTCTGGGAAGTCTCCAAGTATTGTGGGAATCACTCTTTCTTTTGGTTCTATTTGTTTTGTACAAGGTGTTTCTTCTTCTTGTAGTCGTAGTTGTTCTAGACATACTTTAAGATGATCTCTTGACACTGTTGCAATAGTTTTTCCTCCATCTCTACTGATTACACAAGTTTTACTATTGTCAAAGTTGGAGTTTAACACAGTGTAAGGCTCTTTCTCCCACTGGTCATCAAGTTTGGGGTTTCTTCGCTTCCTCTTTAGTACTATTTCTCCAGGGGTTAGAGGTTCAGGTTGTGCATTCTAGTTGTAGCTTCTTTCCTGTTTTTCTCTGATCTGGTTCAGATTGTCTTCTACACACACTTGCACTATTTTGTATTGTTCGTGTTCCAATTAACATCAGATGAACCTGTTTCTGGTACTACAATTTCCATTTCTAAGTTAACTGGTAATCTTCCAGGTCTTGCTCTCATAAGATAAGCTGGCGTGCAATTGGTGGAACTTACAGGTACATTATTATACATGTCCACTAAGTCAGGCAATTTCACTGGCCATTGATTCCTTTCTTCCAAAGGCAGGGTTTTCAACATGTCAATGACTATATTGTTCATCTTCTCGCACATGCCGCTTGTTTGCGGATGGTAAAGTGTGGTCTGAATTTTCTTGCACCCATATAAATGGCAAAATTCCTGAAATAACTCAGCTTCGAATGCAGAACCTTGATCAGTCAATATCTGTTCTGGATACCCATGGGGTCTACAGAAATAAGCTTGGAAGGTTTTTGTTGCTGTTTCAGCTGTCAAGTCTTTCACTGGAGCTACTACTAGAAATCTGGAGTAGTGGTCTACCATTGTTAAGGCATAGGTGTAACCTGATCTGCTGGGTGATAATGTCACGTGATCCAAGGCTACTTATCTCAAGCGGTTGAGTGGTTACAATTGGCCGTAATGGTGCTCTTTGGCTTTCACTGTCCTTTCTCCTCAAGCTGCATGGTCCACAGTTTTTACACCATCTTTCTATGAAACCATTCAGGCCAACCCAGTAGAATCTATCTCTTAATAACATTTCAAGCTTTTTCCATCCAAAGTGGCCTGCTTGATTGTGATATCCTTCCAACACTATTTGGACATCCTTCTTCGGTACCACTATTTGCCAGACCATCTCATGGGTTCTGGGATTGATGTACCGCCTACATAACTTTTCTTGATAGATGAATAACCTGCTTCTCTCATTCCACAGGTGTTTTGTTTCGCCTCTGGTGGAGCATCTGGACCAAGACAGGAACATTCTTGAGTTATCAGCTCTTTAACTAAACTAATAGCCGGGTCACTGTCTTGGGTTTCCTTCCAACCATGATGAGGTAATGGATTCAACGTCTTTTCAGGACATCTTCTAGCGGTTTGCTGACACTGGGATGCTCTGTGGCGATGGAAAGCGGGTAACTCTACCTCTTCTAGCTCATCCACATCTTCTCCCACATCTGGTAAATGAGGCATCCTTGACAAGGCATCAGCATTGACATTCTTATGGCCCGCCTGGTACATGATGGTAAACTGGCACTTTGATAACCGGGCCATCCAGCGTTGTTCCATTGCACCTAGCTTCGCGGTTTTCAGGTGGGTAAGAGGATTATTATCTGTGAAGGCAGTGAACTTAGCAGACGCCAAGTACTGTTTGAACCGTTCTGTTATGGCCCAGACCAAGGCCAGGAATTCCAGCTTGAACGAGCTGTAGTTCTCAGGATTCCTTTCTGTAGGGGGAAGTTTCCTGCTGGCATAGGCAATTACTCTTTCTCTGCCATTCTGTTTTTGTGCCAATACAGCTCCTAATCCCACCATGGTTGGTTGTAGTCAGGGTAAGCCAGGATCTCTTCGCCAGTCAGGGCCTCTTTCATCTGTTTGAAGGACTCCTCTTGTTTCTTGTTCCACTCAAACGGAGGACCTCTGGATTTGCCTTTCTTGGTTTGGCCTACCAGGAGATTTTGTAAGGGTGCTGCTATCTTCGTATACCCCATGATGAATCTCCTGTAGTATCCTACCAGCTCCAAGAACTGACTTTACTTCTCTGACACTCGTTGGTTCTGGCCATTCCTTGATAACGGTGATCTTATCTGGGTCTGGTGCTACTCCTTCTGAACTGACTATATGTCCCAGGTACTGGACCTTTGGTTTTAGCAAATGGCATTTGGATGGCTTCAGCTTCATCCCGAATTTGGGCAATGCTTCAAATACCTCTGCCAGGTGTTTCAGGTACTCTTCATAGGTTTTAGAATACACTATGATGTCATCAAGGTAGAGTATCACAGTCTCAAAGTTTCGGTGCCCCAGGCAACACTCTATCAGTCTCTGGAATATTCCGGGTGCATTACAAAGGCCGAATGGCATGCTGTTAAACTCACACAAGTCCATGGGTATGGTAAATGCGTCTTCTCTCAGTCTTCTGCTGCAACGGAGGGTAAGCACGGTGGCTCAAGTGGTTAGCACTGTAGCCTTTGCAGCACTGGGGTCTTGAAGTCCTGGGTTCAACTCCCACCAAGGACACTAAGGACAACATCTGCAAGGAGTTTGTATGTTCTCCCCGTGTTTGCGTGGGTTTCCTCCGGGCACTCCGGTTTCCTCCCACATTGTAAAGACATACTGATAGGATGTTTAGATTGTGAGCTCCAAGAGAGACAGCATTACTCATGTATGTAAAGTGCTATGGAATTAATAGCGCTATATAAATGAATAAATTATTATTATAAATTATTATTATTATCTGCCAATACCCACTAGTGAGATCTAGGGTTGAAAAGTAATTAGCAGACGTTAATGCAGCAAGTGACTCTTCTATGCGGGGCAACGGGTAGGCATCCTTATGTGTTATGCGATTTATCTGCATTCCAAGGAGAAGAAGAGATATGTTATAAATGAGCGATCACCTCTGGGTTAATAAATATCAAATTTTATTAATAGAAAACATTGCACACATTATACAAGATTCAATAAAAACATTTAAAAAGGCTGAAAGCCTACATGCTAAAAGGGGAGAAGTAATCCCCTGCTGTAGGCACCAATATATTTTACCAAATATTGAAAAAATCACAATGCCTTTATGCGATTTATATGTCTATAATCAATACATATTCTCATGCTGCCATCTTTCTTTTTAGCTAAGACTAGTGGAGCTGCTCAGGGACTGCAACTATCTCTTATGACCCCTGTGTCCTTCATGTCCTGCAACATCTCTTTGGCACGCTGATAATGAGCTGGTGGAATAGGTCTATATCACTCTTTAATGGATGGATGGTCACCTGTAGGTATATGATGGTGTACACCTTTTATCCTCCCAAAGTCAAGCGGATGCTTACTGAATACCCATTCATACTCCTGGACTACCCGATAGACACCATGCTTTTTATGGGCAGGAGTGGAGTCAGTCCCTATGTGGAGTTCCTGACACCAGTCCTCTAGCTATTCCTTGGAATTGTTATCCTACACCGAATCTGGTGGGGACAAGGGTTCCACTGCTTGTATGGCGTTGTTATTTACAGTGTACAGCTTAGTGTGGCGCCCCACGTAGTCAGGCGTCACACTGGGGTATTGCACCCGTAAAAGAGGTGTAATTTCCCCAGCTGCAAGTGGATCCTAGGTAGGTGGGTGGGACCCATTCCTGCACTTCCACATTAGAATAGGAGTGGGAGGTTACCCGGGAGGGAGAGATATTCACCTCTAGTAGGAACAAAGGAGGTCAGTCAGTAGGACAGAATAGTCAGACAATGGGCATCTGAGAGTCGGGACAGTCGGAGGAGGAGAGGAGAAAGAGTGTGGAGCGAGGTTTACCCGGACAGCTCTACGCTGATCCAGAGGAAAGGAGAGAGAGGATCCTGAGGGGATCCTGGAAGAGGGTGCCCGACGTGCGGAGCGTGGGCCTTAGAGAGAAAGGAGGAACCCCAGCGTGGAGCGACTATACTCCAGGGAATTCCCCAGTCCACCACGGGAACGCCGAGCCCGAGGAAACAGCCAGAGTCCATCTCTGCAGTCATCAACCAGCTGCTGCGGTTTGTTTATCAGCTGCAGCACCCTGCCAGACGGAGCGGTCTGCCTGCTTCCTCACCACGAGGGAGGAGAGCCCCAAGTCTACCTACACGGAGCCATTGGGTATAAACTCATCCTAAGCGAGGAACAAAGGACACAGGTTCGTCAACTAAGGTTTACCACCGGTTCCACCATACCACCTGGCATCCACTTGCAGCCACCCATAGAGCTACCTGTTTGCTTACCATCTTGCTGAACTGTGGACTCTGTATTTTGCTGCTGAACGTTTACAGTAAAGTACCCGGGAGAAAGTGACTTTGCCTTTGTGTGGTTATTTTCCTGTTTATTTACAGGAACGCTGCCCCAGAGGACCAGCTCCTCCTGTCGGGAGCTTTGCCAACTCAGCTGCATTACCATCAACCTCTGGAGGACTGTGGCGGCGCTGGTGACCCATCACCAGGTACTACAGGTGGCGTCACATGACAAACTCTAATCCCCTGTACATACACCCTTATTGAAGTGTCACCCAGGCCATGGGCTCAGGCGCTGCCACCCGTGACATCCCGTGAAAGCACCCACCGAGCCGGACACCTGATAATTAGCAACGGTGGAATACCTGGGTAGTTTGACCTCGTCCTCTCCACAGTTTAAGATGTGTATGGGTACCTTTCCCTTGTGTACATCAACCACCTCCCTGGCTGTCAAGAGTGTAGGTCTATGTTCTGTACTGATGGGCTCTACTACTGCCTGGTAGTCCTGCCCTCTGAGACCTATTGCTGCTCGGCACCAGATTATCATCTCACTCATTAGGGGTGCCACAATGGGAATCGGGTCTGTTACCCATACACTACCAATTTCACCACCGGTCAGTTTTACCTGTTGTTGATGCAGGAGGGCTCTGATTTCTCTCTGAAGAACTCTCCACTGACCGGGTTTGGCAGTATCTGCAATCTGTTGGAACAAGAACAATACTTCACCCAAACAATTTTCAACGACATTTGTACAAAGAATGATATATGGATCTCTGTCATTAGGATTAGTTTCCACCACAATAAGCCCTTGGTCTTTCAAGTCCACCCTCCCCACTTTTATTGTTACCTCCCTAACCCTGACTAAGTTAAGTGGTAACCCATTAGAAGCATAAATAGTGAGGCCTGGTTCTGGTGGGTTGAGTTCAGCATTAGACCAGAATCTTTTGTGAAGGATATTAGGTATGGTGGTCACCTGCGAACCAGTGTACAGCAGTGAAGGTGCAGGGATGCCGTCTAGTATGATAAGAACGGTCTTCCTCCTATGTATCTATCATACCTGTATGATGGGCCTGGTCGGTCTACTCCTGAGGTTTGGCCCCTGTCCTCAGTTTAAAGGACAATGCCTTGCAATGTGGCCTGTCTTGTTGCAGCGATGGCAGATGGGTTTTCCTGTGGAGCTGCGACGATCGTTGGTCCTCCCACGGAGCAACATGGTCTTCTTCCCTCTCATCCAAGGGACGTCCTCTGGGCTGTTGACGAGCTGTATCGTTCCCGATGACTTGGTCTCTGCTTGTAGCTGCAGGTCATTCATGACTGTGGCCAGGTTCTTGCTCAGCTGGTGCACCTCAGAGCACAGGTTGTCAAACTTGCTGGGGGTCACAGTCTGCACATTTGTCTTGGCTGCAGGTGAAGAAGTAGGTGTTGCTGGTACAGGAGCGGCACCACCCTGCCACCGCTGGAGTGCAGAGTCTGAGATTTCCAGGGGCTGCAGTCCCTTAATAGCCATGTCTTTTAGGGTGGTGAAGTCTGCATCTGGGTAATCTAAGGCCCACCAGAGCACCTGCCTGCTCTCATCTGGTGACCGTAGTCCTCGAATAAATTGTTCAATCAACATTTTATTTTTGTCCTGTACACTATCTGGGCTGATTTTTTTCAGGGCCCGTAGGCCGTTGCGCTTCCTGCAGGTGCCAGGCGTAGTCTCTGATAATGTCCTGCTGCTGGTAACAGTGATAGAATGTCATTCTTAAGTCAGTCTCGGTACGGTTTTCAAAAGCTGCCTTTAATTTATCAAAAATAACAGTCACAGACTCCTGATCCTCCTCTGACCAGGTCTCAATCTCCCTCTCTGCTGCACCGGTTAACTGTCCCAATACAACAGAAGCTGTCTGCTTGCCAGTCATTGCATACATATCCAGCACACTGCAGATTTTCCACTTAAATCTAGCGAAAGTGTCTGGCCGGCCATTATACTGAGGTAGCCATTTAGCTCTCAGGATGTATGGCGGGGAGATGGGCATGATCGCTGCTGCAACCACTCCTCCGGCTGATGTCCCAGCTGAGGTACTGGCTGCGCTGCATTGCCAGTGACGTTCAGTCTAGGAATTGTTGCGTCTCCCTGTTCGAACATCCTCTCTCCTCCCTAGTGAATCACGGTCAGTCTCTTTAATACAAAGCAAGCTGTCGCTCCGCAGGCGGGGAGTTGAGCACTCGGGAGTTTCCGGATTGGGTCGTGGCGCTTCGGCAATTTCCGTCAGAGCGTGGGGTGGGAAACTAGCTTCGCTGCCCTTGCGATTGTAACAACGCCTTTCTTCCCGCTCTGTAGCACAGTAATGGCGGCCCAATTTCAACAGTCCACAAAACACAGTCAATATATGACACACAGTGCCCGGTGATATCGAGCACGGGATGCTGCTTGTGATGCCAGAAAGCTGACCCGCCCCAAGGCAGTGGGGACTAGCGGTTGCTGTAAGGGGATGTCACTGGTGGCCTGTCCGGGGCCGTGGCCCTGGTGGTCGCTTAAAAAGGGGGGTTTGTTTGAGGGATAAAAATAAAAGAAAAATAAAGAAAGTCTCATGACGCCACCTACGGTGACCGGTGAAGGCACCAGTGCTGCTGCAGACCTCCGGGGATGATGGACGGGCAGCCAGATGACAACGCTCCCCATAGGTGGAGCGAGGGGTCCCTGGGGCAGTGATGCAGTGATGGGAAGTTTGCACAGGGAGTTGGCTCAGCAGCCGGGCTGATGCTGCAGTCTCTGGGCTGGACAGGACTGGGGCTGAAATGACTGACACACACGCTCGAAGTACTGATGTTTAGACAGACACGGTCCAGGGTACACTCCAGGTGGTCGGGCAGCACTTCAGGATTTCCACAGAGAGTGATTTGTAGGCCTCCTTGTCTTTTTTCCCTTGGTGAAGCCCCTGACCCGTGTAGAACTAAGCCTGGCCTCCTCTGTATCTCTCTCTCACCCATACTGTAGTGTTCAGAAGCTTTTGGTGGGCTACCGCTACGACTTCTCCTGCGGCTCCTGGCTCTCTAGTTGGTTACGCTACAGGTGTCTGGGAGACTGGAATCTCCTCGGTGAACCGTTGTTTTCCGCTGGGCTTGATGCTGTCCTGCAGACTCGGACTCCGGTGTCTGGGTTGCTTCCTGGGGTGAACCGGTATGACTCCTCTGCCCCCAATCTGTTCTTTACTTGTATTTTGCCTTGCCTACAACCCTCAATCTCGGGTCCTCACACTGGCTAGGCTGGTCTCTGATATGGGCCTAACGCAGCACCGTTCACCATATGGTCTTCACAGTACTACTCCGTACTGCACGGACTAACTAACTCCTCCCCCTAACCAGTATTTATAGGGGATCTTGCTTAAGGGCAGCAAGTGGAGCTCTCCGTACAGATCTGGGGTGAAAGGCGTTGCGTGTGTAAAGGTACCTGTTGTGGAAATCCCTCCATGCCTTAGGTGGTTCTGTGGCTACCTGTAAGGGCAGGGTGACACATGGACATCAGAAAAGGACGCCGCATTTATTGTTTTTGTGTTTAAAAAAATGCAGTATAACAGGAGACATACACCACGATGGGCACAGGATGGAGATCATATATATACAATTGTGCCTAGGATGAAGACATATATAGCAGGGTGGGGACCATATCTACCAGGAAGTGGCCAAGGATGGAGACATATATGCCAGAATGGACCCAGAACGGGGATCGTACATAGCAGGATGGGCCCAGGATGAGGACATATATACCAAGATGGGGGAAGATATATACGAGGATAGGGAACATATGTACCATAATAGGGACATATATACCAGGATGTGGGAACATAAATACCAAGATGGGGGAAGATATATAACAGGATAGGGAACATATTTACATTAATGGGGACATATATACCAGGATGTGGGAATATATATGAGGAACATATATACAAGGATGAGGGAACATAAATGAGGAACATACATACCAGGATGTGGCCCAGGATGAGGACATATATACTAGGATTGGAGAAATGTATACCAGGATGTGGCCCAGGATAGGAACATATAAACCACCATGGGCATAGAATGAAGACATATATATCAGGATGGGGAACCTATATACCAGGATTTGGCTCATAGAGGGCAGTGATATTACTAATGATGAAGTATCCGGATAGAGACAGCACTATTACTAATGATGAGGTATCAGGACAGAGGCAGCACTATTACTAATGATGAGGTATCCGGAAAGAGGCAGCACTACTACTAATGATGAGGTATCAGGACAGAGGCAGCACTATTACTAATGATGAGGTATCAGGATAGAGGCAGCACTATTACTAATGATGAGGTATCAGGATAGAAGCAGCACTATTACTAATGATGAGGTATCAGGATAGAGGCAGCACTATTACTAATGATGAGGTATCAGGACAGAGGCAGCACTATTACTAAGGATGAAGTATCAGGATAGAGGCAGCACTATTACTAATGATGAGGTATCAGGATAGAGGCAGCACTATTACTAATGATGAGGTATCAGGATAGAGACAGCACTATTACAAATGATGAGGTATCAGGATAGAGGCAGCACTATTACTAATGATGAGGTATCAGGATAGAGACAGCACTATTACTAATGATGAGGTATCAGGATAGAGACAGCACTATTACAAATGATGAGGTATCAGGATAGAGGCAACACTATTACTAATGATGAGGTATCAGGATAGAGGCAACACTATTACTATTGATGAGATATCAGGATAGATGCAGCACTATTACTAAGGATGAAGTATCAGGATAGAGGCAGCACTATTACTAAGGATGAAGTATCAGGATAGAGGCAGCACTATTACTAATGATGAGGTATCAGGATAGAGACAGCACTATTACTAATGATGAGGTATCAGGATAGATGCAGCACTATTACTAATGATGAGGTATCAGGACAGAGGCAGCACTATTACTAATGATGAAGTATCCGGAAAGAGGCAGCACTACTACTAATGATGAGGTATCAGGACAGAGGCAGCACTATTACTAATGATGAGGTATCAGGACAGAGGCAACACTATTACTAAGGATGAAGTATCAGGATAGAGGCAGCACTATTACTAATGATGAGGTATCAGGATAGAGACAGCACTATTACTAATGATGAGGTATCAGGATAGATGCAGCACTATTACTAATGATGAGGTATCAGGACAGAGGCAGCACTATTACTAATGATGAGGTATCCGGAAAGAGGCAGCACTATTACTAATGATGAGGTATCAGGACAGAGGCAACACTATTACTAATGATGAGGTATCCGGAAAGAGGCAGCACTATTACTAATGATGAGGTATCAGGATAGAGGCAGCACTATTACTATTGATGAGGTATCAGGATAGAGGCAGCACTATTACTAATGATGAGGTATCAGGATAGAGACAGCACTATTACTAATGATGAGGTATCAGGATAGATGCAGCACTATTACTAATGATGAGGTATCAGGACAGAGGCAGCACTATTACTAATGATGAGGTATCCGGAAAGAGGCAGCACTATTACTAATGATGAGGTATCAGGACAGAGGCAACACTATTACTAAGGATGAAGTATCAGGATAGAGGCAGCACTATTACTAATGATGAGGTATCAGGATAGAGGCAGCACTATTACTATAGATGAAGTATCAGGATAGAGACAGCACTATTACAAATGATGAAGTATTGGGACAGAGGCAGGACTATTACTAATGATGAGATATTGCAGTAATGGTGCCTCCTGTAAGTGCAGGGAGAAGTCCTAGTGTCATTATTTATGCTGCGGAGTCAGGAGAGTGCACAGCTGATGCTCACAGCCTTGTCAGCCAGTATGGGTTGATAAATGCTCGCTCTATCACACCCTGGGAATCATGCTTTTCATCACTGGTAAGCAGGGCCCTGGTGAGCTGCTGACAGGAGGCCATGGAGAGCTTTCCAGGTTGCAATTGAACTGAGTCCAACCCTGTAATCTGCTGAGAAATTGATTGTTGTTAAGAGGAAGGGGCAGAAACATGACAGGTGTCATTGATGTGTTCAACAACAGACGCCATGTGGTGCCAACCCTGGATCCATTGTAATATATTCATTGTCCTCATCCATCTCACAACCTATTATATGCTACAACCTCCCAGCAATCACACATCCATCTGTTACAGGTCTGGGCTGGTCCCTGACAGCTCTTCTCAGTAATCTATCACAGGGCGATTACAGACATGACTGACCAAACGTGGAGACAACATCATCCGGATCACGTATATTTTGTAACACACAGTGCACAGATGTAGCAGTCATGACTTTGCCACTGAAGTTTTCCTGCTGCAAAGTTTGTGAAGCTGGTGCCGATTGGCTACAGGGATCATGTGACATAACAATATCACGAGATCCCCAGGAGAGCCAATGCCGATGTCAGGAACATATAATAAAAATATGTCTTCATTGTCTTAGAGCTGATATCCACACCTGAGACCATGAACCCGCTCATGTTTTCTGTATAGCAAAACCTCACACACAGCCCCTCTCTCTGTAACTCTCCCCCACCTTTGGTAGAAAATAACCAAGAATGCAAAGGCCCAGGTTATATGGCTTTCAAAAGATAAGAGGAATTCTTTGGAGGAATAAAAAGCAATCCAGAGTTTCTTTGTTCTCCCAGCTAGAAACCACTTCAAGTCAAATTTCATAAACCACATTACTATCTGAATTATGAAAATTATATTTTCAGAATCCACACAATATGGCAAACACAGAACACCGTTTTGCTTTGCTGCATGAATTGTGGAATAACAGAAAATGAATTGATGCCATTTAGAGACTCACAGCTATATTGTGTTTCCTGTCTATCAAAAGATGAATTCACAACCGACAAGAGGACATGAATACCTTTCTCGTGCCATGCTCAAAGGCTGGGATATGGCAAAGAGCGGAAATTTTATAATTTTCTTTAGGACTAATCACTCTTCAAAACCGAGACCTATGATGTCACTAGGTAGGAGGGATAAGTAGTCATATAACTGAAAACTCTCTTTTTGGGAGCATTCAGAGCCATGGAGAGAGAGCTGAAACTATGCTGAGGAACTGAATCATATTTTTCTAAGGAGACTCTTCCTCCATATAGGAAAAACATTGTAGGGCTCACCACTGCATTGCAATATTATGCTGGAGACCAGATATCCTCAGAGCCTTGACGGGTGCAGGTTCCTACTGGTGCCAATGAGCAGTCCAGAACAAGGAAAAACTTTATCAGGGAAAATATTAAAAAAGAAAACAGGAGGGAGCGCACATAGGGCTTTATCTGTGGTAATAGAATTGCTACTATGTGGAGTAAGACTCACCTTATTTAGTTGTGTGAGTCACAACCTAATGAAAGAGCATATAAGAAAATGGCCGCTGCAGATCCCGTGTCCAAGAAATACAAGAAAACTAATAAGAAACTGGGTATGGTACTGCGCCAACCAAGGAGACAATCCAATCACATAGCCAGGACATATAAACACATTATAACATCACCGCTGGACCAGCTGTGAAGATTTATAAGTTTATAATCGGTTGATGCCAATAACTTGGATATAATTTATATGTAAAAGAAGAAAGTAATATAAATTTCCTCATTGTAAACTCAATACTGATCCTCTGGTAATAATAGAGGTTGGCAGTTCCCAACAAGGAATTGGTACTAAATATAGCTGGGCAAAAGAGAAAGCCAGGTAGCTCAATGTGATTTACCTGGATAGATGATAAATAACAGAAATTGGCCGTAAGTTCAAAACCAAAGTGAACATAAAGGGGTTTTATAAATTGTAGGTCTCTATAATTTAGGTTTTAGTATTATATATTTCTATTCATTAAAGTTTCATTTTAGGTATGAAAAAGCTCAAAGTTGTTTTTAATGTTTCTCTCAAAATTTGTGTTTTTTTCCTGAAATTCGTGTAATTTTTCTCATAATGATTGGAGCAACGAGTCCACCCAATGTCACAGAGGATGTGGTCCAGCTGTGATGTCATAATATGTTTGTGTATATATATGTCCTGGCTATGTGACTGCAACCTTATGGCCCTGATGAAGTAGCAGATGCTAGGAAACGCCTCGGCACAAATAAAGGAATTATAAGTATCTGGAT
This sequence comes from Allobates femoralis, assembly GCA_033576535.1. NCBI lineage: Eukaryota > Metazoa > Chordata > Amphibia > Anura > Aromobatidae > Allobates > Allobates femoralis. The sequence goes on along the minus strand of JARQOC010000006.1, from coordinate 404,474,226 downwards.
TGTCTCCTTGGTTGGCACGGTACCATACCTGGTTTCTTATTGGTTTTATAGGATCAGGGAAAATATGGCACTCCCAGTCACCAGCTTGAGAAAATGGTTTTGTGCTTTATTTTCTCTTTATTAAAAAGATGGTACAGGTCATATTGAATGCATTACAATCTGACGCGTTTGTAATGTTTCACATATCCTTAATCACACTATGACTAAGGATGGGTGAAACATCAAAAACACGTCAGATTGTAATGCATTCAATATGACCTGTACCATCTTTTTAATAAAGAGAAAATAAAGCACAAAACTATTTTATCAAGCCGTGACTGGGAGTGCCATATTTTCCCTGCTAAAGTTTTTCCTTCTTCATCCCTATACATGAAAGTCATAGCTGTGGCACAGGCTTAGTAAAATTTCTTATTTTAATCCTTTTTATTTTCATGTACCGTATATACTCGTGTATAAGCTGAGTTTTTCATCCCAAAAATTGGGCTGAAAAGTCACCCCCTCGGCTTATACATGGGTCAGTACGGTAATCCTATGGTGGGGAGGCTGGAGGAGGCGGGGGGAGGCTGCTGACTGAGCGGCCTGTCACGTGGGGCCGCTCATTAGATATGCACGGCTCCCCCCGCCCATCACAGTGGCAGGGGGAGCCGTGCATACAGCCCCCAGTGTATACAGGCAGCCCCCCAGTGGCAATAGCCCCCCCATCATGTGAAGAGCCCCCCACACTTTGCAGAGCCCCCCGCCGCATTATCTTACCATCCAGGGTCTTCTTCACCGCGGGTCCTGCAGTCATCATCGCGTGCTGTGTTCCGGTTCCGGTCTCACGTGACCCGGCGCGATGACGTCATTCCACTGCGACCGCCGGGTCACATGAGACTGGGAACACAGCGCGCGAGGATTGACTGCAGGACCCACGGTGAAGAAGACCCTGGATGGTAAGATAATTCAGCGGGGGGCTCTGCAAAGTGTGGGGGGCTCTTCACATGATTGGGGGGCGAGTGCCACTGGGGCCTGCTGTATTCCCCTGGGGGCCTGCTGTATATACCCCTGGGGGCCTGCTGTATATACCCCTGGGGGCCTGCTGTATACCCCTGGGGGCCTGCTGATACCCCTGGGGCCTGCTTATACCCCTTGGGGCCTGTTATACCCCTGGGGGCCTGTTTATACCCATGGGGGCCTGCTGTATACCCCTGGGGGCCTGCTGTACACCCCTGGGGGCCTGCTTATACCCCTGGGGGCCTGCTGTATACCACTGGGGGCCTGCTGTATACCATACTGCTGGGGCCTGTATACCACTGGGGGGGCCTGTATAACTCACTGCTGGGGGCTGTATACCTGTCCTGGTGGCTGAATACCATACTGCTGGGGCCTGTATACCACTGCTGGGGGCTGTATACCTCACTGCTGGGGGTTGTATACCTGTGCTGGAGTCCACCCTCGGCTTATACGCGAGTCAATAAGTTTTCCCAGTTTTGGGGGGCAAAAGTAGGGGGGTCGGCTTATACACGGGTCGGCTTATACACGAGTATATACGGTAACTTTCTATGCTGTACTATAATTTGTTCCCTTTGTACAATCCTGTATATTTTTGCAAATACTGCCTATTCTTTCGAAAGTAAATCTATAAAATTTAATAGCTTCATTCTTCTTGCTCTATGACGTAAAACCACGACCCGTGTAAGCCTCACGTTACCAGTAACGGGTGCCCAATCGGCCTGATACACGATTGGTGGTGGCAGCGTATTTTGCATTTATGCGTTATTGTAGGCTTGTTAGTGACAGGACTGAGATATTTATATATTCCTAGCTGGAACCGGGGATATATATATTCTGTCACAGCAAGCGCCTCAATATTCTACATAAAATCAGAGCAGCCGAGCTCATTTACTTATCCTTTCTCAATTGTCTAATTTGCCTGATGGATAAGGGGGTGCCAGAGGGCTGCTCGTCCTGACAGCCGACATTGCTGGAATGGTGCCAGCAACTGAGGCGAGTATAGGTGTTTTTTTTTTTACTGTGCAGAAACATAGGGATTGATAAGGGGTTGTCAGAGTTGTGGAGAAGAATCACTTTCCAACACACTCCCTCATCAAGACCGGCATGACCAACCTGATAATTGGAACCTATGTATTTCCTCGCTATTTTGAAGGTCGCACCTAGATGTCAATTACTAAAAACTTTCTTTATTTTTCTGCCCAGAAGCAGGAACATTGTATAGACTTAAGGTTATGTTCACTCACATTACTTTTGTCTGTTCCATTTGATCAGCAAAATTAACAGGAGCAGAGGTAACGATTATTATGACCTTGGAATGGAAGAAGAAGCACATCATATAGAACTTTTTCTGTTCTTCAAACACATAATGTACCCTGTTAGAAACAATGGCGACCCACTGCTTCAATTTGCATTCCTTTTTAAATATTAATTTTTGGCTTTAATTTTGTTTGTTCCTAACAATATAACAAAGAAACAAAATGTCCAAACACAGATGTGAACATAACATTAATGGTCTAACAGGCCAGGGCTCAAGGCCGCTTTACACGTTGCAATATCGTTCCAATATTGCATACGATTTCACGGGAGCGCGCACATTTTTGGCACTTGCCCAAGATCGCATAGGAGATGTTACACAGGGAACTATCGGGAGGCAACGCAACTACGATGTAGTACGCCCCTTTTTCACACTGTGTCTGAGCAACTCAGGGAACGATCAATTAACATTGTTGTGAATAGGGGAAGTTGCGCTCCAAATCGTAGTTGCGCTGTCACACAGCACGATCCTGCCACATCGCCTAGCCAATATTGCACGGCTGAAGAGCCTGCACAATCCAAAAACGATATCGTAGTTGCATCGTTTTTGAGTCGCATTGCCCTTTTACACGACACAACTCACCAACGATAACAACTGCAACGCCTGTACCACGTGACTTTTTATCGTAGTTGCGTTGCGATATCGCGACGTGTAAAGCGGCCTTCACTGCTATTGTATCTAACATAAATAACCCAATGGCTCAGTCATCAGACTGACACGTTTCATCTGCATTGATACATTGTTGTCGACCGATCAAACAGCATAAAAACAGAGCGATACCATTGTTTTACATTGTATTGTTCAGAACAAAAGCCACAAAGGTGAAAAGTGTTAGATTTGTCAACAAGAATTAAATGACAGTAAACTGTTACAAAGTATAGTAGAAAATTGTACAACTTTTTATTCTGGATTTTGCACTCTGCACATTTTCTTGCAGGAAATCTTTTCACTTTACTAATCTTTATCAGGACTACAATACAATCAGAAATCACCACGTATTCCCCTCAATGCCTACAAAGCCACCGAAGTATCCATCAAGACTGGAGCTGTTTCAAAGTCCCCCAGGCCCCTGTGGAGCTGTACATGTGATGCCCCCAATCCTGATCAACCCTCAACATGTGATTCCAGCCGTGGTGTGATAAAGTGAAATATGACCCTTCTTCCCAAGCAGAACACTTTGTACCCGAGTGAGTCACCCTGATGAGCGTTTCTCCTTGTGAAACGTGTCAGTCTGATTTTCTTTATTGTGGGATGACAGCTTGAACAGCAGCTACTAGTAGGTTGGTTTCATGCCCAGCATTTATTTAAATCTAGCAGAGATTCAGTTTGTGAGCAAAAACTGGATCCAGCAGAGATCCGGTTTTTGCTCATAGACATACTATATAATGGTGTGCGGTAGCATCCGGTTGCTTCTGGTTTCTGCCAGATCTGGTGGAATATGATTTTTTTAACGAGTTCCAAAAACGCAAAATCTAATTTTTTTGTACTCAATATAAAATCATATCTGAACGGATATGGCATGATTTATAATGTATGTCAATGAGTGTCAAATCCGGCAAAAAAACTGCAAAAACCCTCCACCAGCCCCCTTTTCTGGAAAGGTAGCTGTATATGCTTGCTGCATCAAGTGTTTGTGCATCAAGTGCCTCTGACAATTTTGGTCCTCCCGACTGCCGTGGTCTGTCCATCCTGTAAGCTTGAATGTAAATATACCCCCAAACCCACAGCCTTGATTGCATCCCTCTGCCTATAATCAGTCTGTATCCCTAATATTTATTGTTTTTGGTTTTATAATTAAAGGGACACTGTCAGGTCATTTTTCAGTATGATATTAATATTAACCTTGAATAGGGCCTGGGCAGAGCTTTTAAAAACATGTAAAATCATTATTGTAGCCTCTGTAGTTTCCATGTTATCCCCATTGTCAGACCCTACAGAGAGCTGCTGCATTAGTCCTATCCCATTATAAGCAGAGACCATTAGTCCTGTGCTATTTAAACTGTCATGTAATTATGCACTCCCTCTCAGTATCTCTCTCCTCCTCCCTTTGCTAACAGTGCAGTGTCAGGTTTCACTTACAGGTCTGTTCAGTTGATATCACCACGGAGGGAGAGAACTACTGCAGGACTGCCTGATCTAGACTCCATTTGTGTCAGTAAAGCAGATACACTGCTGTGCTGCGACAGTTTCTGTGTTGTAGTTCACCTCTTGTGATGCTGCACACAGAAAACAGAGAGGAGAATACAGTCCCCCACTGATATCCTGTGCTGTGATGTGACATGCATATTCATGCATGGAGAGTGGATCATTCACTTTGAGTGACAGATAGATAGAATGATTCTCTTTATTTGAAGTTTACAGAAGATAGGCGGGGAATATAAATAAAAGAAGTACATGAATAGAGAGGGATTAGAGAAAGGAATTAGAAAATGATATCAGTTACATATGGATTTTTGATCTGATAGTTTTCCTTTAAAGTCTGTTGTGACCCGTCTGCCTGCCTTGCTTTATCTGTCTATCTGCCTAGGTCTGTTCATCTGCCTGCCTTGGTTCATCAGTCTGCCTGCTTTGGTCCATCCGTCTGCCTGCCTAGGTCTGTCCATCTGCCTGCCATGGTTACTTGAATTTAGAGCGTAATTATTGATTTAATTTTTATGTCATAAATTAATAGTACACATCAAAATAAGCAACTTTGTAATATTTCTGATCAGACAAATTGAATTGATTACCGTATATACTCGCGTATAAGCCGAGTTTTTCAGCCCAAAAATTGGGCTGAAAAGTCCCCCCCTCGGCTTATACGTGAGTCACTGTATACTGTATACAATGTATACAGTGCTCCCCCCCCATATCAGTATACAGGCCCCCCTTGGGTAGTGATCCTGTAAAGGAAGAGATTAGTATAATTATCCCTCCGCTGTCCCGCCGCCGCCATCGCGCTCTTCCGTCTTCATCCAGCGTCTTCCGTCTTCTTCCGGCTTCCTCCGATGGTCGCAGGCAATGACGTCATTGCCTGCGCGACAGAGGAGGAAGCCGAAAGAAGACGGAAGACGCTGGATGAAGATGGAGGAACGTGATGGCGGTGGCGGGACAGCGGCAGCGGGACAGCGGAGGGATAAGTATACTAATCTCTTCCTTTACAGGATTACTACCCAAGGGGGGGCCTGTATACTGATATGGGGGGGGCTGCATATATCTCTGGGGCTGCATATACCTCCTGGGGCTGCATATACCTCCTGGGGCTGCATATACCTCTGGGGCTGCATATACCTCTGGGGCTGCATATACCTCTGGGGCTGCATATGGGGCTGCATATACCTCTGGGGCTGTATATACCTCTGGGGCTGCATATAGGGCTGCATATACCTCTGGGGCTGTATATACCTCTGGGGCTGCATATAGGGCTGCATATACCTCTGGGGCTGCATATACCTTTGGGGCTGCATATACCTCTGGGGCTGTATATACCTCTGGGGCTGCATATACCTCTGGGGCTGCATATGGGGCTGCATATACCTCTGGGGCTGCATATACCTCTGGGGCTGCATATACCTCTGGGGCTGTATATACCTCTGGGGCTGCATATACCTCTGGGGCTGCATATGGGGCTGCATATACCTCTGGGGCTACATATACCTCTGGGGCTGCATATACCTCTGGGGCTGCATATACCTCTGGGGCTGCTGTATACTACCACTGGGGCTGCTGCTGTATATACCACTGGGGCTGCTGCTGTATACTACCACTGGGGAGGCTGCTGTATACCTCACTGCTGGGGGTTGTATACCTGTGCTGGAGTCCACCCTCGGCTTATACGCGAGTCAATAAGTTTTCCCAGTTTTGGGGGGCAAAAGTAGGGGGGTCGGCTTATACACGGGTCGGCTTATACACGAGTATATACGGTAGTTATTATCAAAATTCTCAATTCAGGGGAGAATCTGTATTCAGTGAAGACTTTCCCATTACTGAGATAGGAGGTAAAAGAGGAAATAGAGGGTGGAGCTCTGTATCTAGCTCCTCCCTCTGCATACAGCTCCTCCCCTCTTCATCTAGTTCCTCCCATCATCATAGACTCTCATCAGTAACCACTGCCACCTCTTATCTCAGTAATGGGAAAGTCTTCCCTGAATACAGATTTTACCTCAGAATTGAGAATTTTGATAATAACTGATCAATTCTGCCAGAGAGAGAAGCAGATTTGTCTGATAAGATATATTACAAAGTTGCTTATTTTCATGTGTACTATGGATTTATGAAATAAAAATTAAAATGGCGGTTATGCTTTAATAAGTGATTCGACAGATATAGAAGAGCTGAAATGTGATTTCGTTCTTGGGGATGTACAGTGGGTATATAACATCTGTGTTTTCTGTTACATAGGGCTGCAGATAAAATTATTTAATAAGTATCAGTGCTATCATGAGAAGTTGCCGTGAAAAAGCATCTCTTCTGCATTTGATGAGACCAATCTGACAACATCCAGCAATCTACATCCAGCAAAGTCAGCACTGAAAGGTCAAACATAGCCTGTACACTTGGGAAACTCATCTAGAAAAGTTAGTTTTCCTAAATCTGAAAAGTCAAGGATTGTTACATCTGGCAAATTCTAAATATTTCTCCTACATCCAAAATAATGTTCTGCTGCATCCTATAACTAGGACCTGGAAAAACTCTGCTTTACTACAGTTTAGAAAACAGACTTGAAAACCCAACGGATGTATCTTCTGCCTCAAAAACTCAGGCCCTCTGCACATCACGATTTTTTCCTGCCTGTGGAGACCCTGTTTTTTGCAGGACCCCACGGAAAGGCCCGGATTTGCTACTCTGGATGCCATTTCTGTGTCCGAAACCGTGATTTTGACGGATCCAAACACAGAAAGAGCTGGGAGGAGCCCGAGCCTGCACAGTGCAAGCGAGCTAACTTTCACTGTCGCAATGTATATACATACATTACGAAAGTAAAATTAGATAAAGCAATGGTTAAAAAAATGCTCACCTCTCCGCCGAGTGTCCTGCGATGCGCAACATCCACCTCCGATGGCTGAAGGACCTAAATCAGCTGACCAGGCGGGGCAACACGATCAGCTGATGTTGTCACGTGACAACATCAGCTGATCAGTTTACACTGCCCATGCTATCATATTGATTGAAGGACTCAGGGCATTGCTTTGGTGTACCATTAACTAAACTTTGATCTCACTGCCGTGTCAAGACATCTAGATTCGGTGCAAGACCCACTGACACCCATTGATATTTGCAATATAAAGTTATGGGTTTTTTACTATCTAAATAATCATTATGGGTCAAACACTGTATCCATTTTTATGATGGGATATTGTTATCACATTGTAAAGCTATGATGCTCTGGCTGTTTGTGATTGTGTGTATTTACATATACAACGTTCTTTAAATCACAGCATGTTGGATGATGGGTGTTATATTCATGAATCCAGGGGCTCATTCTTTGTAGTCCTACAGACTTTGTGTCACCACTTTTTATCCTACACCACTGATGTGTTTACACCTCCGTCTTTCACCATGCACTTTAATAAAATTTGTAATAATTTCGTAAGCAACATAGCTCCACAGTTTTCTTCTTTTCCTTTGTTTCTATGATTTACCGTATGTGTAGAGCTGTGATAGCCGGTATTAGGTGGAGATTGCCTCCTGCTTTGAAATTTACCATGTGCAGGGGTAGTGATTGCACCCGGGCCCCAGAGCCTAGGGGGGCCCCAAAGTTCTTTTAATCCATAGAAAAAGACTAATGCTGTTAAAGATTTGGAATAATTGTGGGCCGCGTCGGAGCTTTCGCATCGGGGCCCAGGAGCTTCAAGTTATGCCACTGACCATCTGGATATATTATATAACTGCGACAAATTCAGTAAAGTCTGATTTATTACATTTAGCAAAGTCAGTTCTGTGAAATTCAACCAACTTTGCTCTGCTACCTCCAGCAAATGCAGAATGTCTACCTCCAGCACGCTCAAGTCTGCTACATCCAAAAATCTCCTGCAGAGGTCAGAGGACTGAATTTTGCTTCATCTAACTAATCCAGCTCTGCTACATCCAGAGATTCATTCCCAGTGCAATTCTTCACAATGGCTGCTAGAAGGCCATCTAATACAATAGTGTACGTGTAGCACTATCTAAAAAGCCAAATTGGCAGCAGTCAGCGGAGAAATGACTCCACATTATCAGCACACTGCATCATTGTCATTCATGCGTCTCTGCATCAAATATGACACGGTTTATCGCTCTCTATCAAGAGATCTTGTAAGGTGAGATTATGGGGTTCAGCAAATGTAAGCGAAACATGACAAGAGCGAGAGAGTTTAGGATCCCGAGTGCAGAGGGATGAATGTGGATTGATTACATCCCATCCCCCATTTACCTGTCAGAAATGAAATAGCGCAATGATTTCACAGCCGGTTACATAGAGAAACTTTATACAATTCCACCGGGACTCCCTTCCCCCACCAAATACATCATCTACTTTACTGCATACATTAGGATGGAAAGTTATAGCTAAATGATAAAGGGATATTCCTATCCCAGTATGTTATAGCGAATGTCTAGAGGTCTGCCCCCATCAATTATTATTGCCTATAAATTATAATTATTAAGTCATAATAATGGCAATGTGCCATCACTTACTACAAAATGCTCTGTAGAGATAATTAAAGTTATTTAACATTCCTGTGGCTCAAGATCTCTGTGCAGATCAATTTCTTAGTCTATTTTTATAGTGGTTGGAGAGGGTTTTTTTTTTAGAGTTCAAGATTTTTTTTCTTCGAGATAAAATTAAAAGACAAATTTCTCATTACCTGGAGCAACCACAAGGGGGAGCTTACTGTATACAGTTTACACAACATTCATAAATACTTTGCATCATGTCTTAAGCTTTCCTATTGTTTCCTGAAAGTATCTTAAATGTTATTAAAGGGATTATGTCACCAGATTTTAGCCATCTCATCTGAGAGCACCATAATGTAGAGTCAGAGATCCTGATTCCAGCGATGTGTCACTTACAGGGCTGCTCAGTGTAGTTATGATAGAATTACTGTTAATCTCCAGATGATTTGTCATTAGAGGACTACTCATCATATTTAGGAGCTGCCAAATTTGCAGCAGGGAAAACAGTAATTTTATCAAAATGACAGCAAGGAGCTCAGTAAGTGACACATCGCTGAAATCAGGGTCTCTATCTCTACATTATGCTGCTGTCAGATGGGATGTCAAAAACCTGGTGACAGAGTCCCTTTAAAGGGAACCTGACAGTTGATTCATGATGCCCAAACCTTTGCTGCAAAAACAATGAAAGAAATCAGTATAAAAGAGTGTTTGTATATATGAGTCCAGTGGGTGGTCTTACTAGTGAGTGACAGCTATCTCTGCATGTTCAGTAATATAGGGAAGACTGTCAGTCACTAGTAGGACCACCAACTGGACTAATTTATACAAACACCATGGGTGTCAGTAAGTTAGCTACAAAGTATTTTACAATAAAAGTTTTACTAAACAACGTTTAAGGAAAAAAATTATATTATTCTTATCAGTTCCTATGGCTTTATAATAGATATAATTTTGCCATACCAGGTTTCCTTTAATTATTGCACTAGATGAGCTGAGTACATTAGCATCAACTGTGCAGAATCTCCCTGGTAACTTGTTACAATGTATCAGTCCAGAATTAATGGATGTTCCCAACCTCTGGTCATAGGGGTCTTCTAGCAAACAACAGGTAAAAAATTCTGCACACACTCATCTTGTGCAGCGCCTTTAGGGAGTCCCACAAACTGACTAACAATCTGCAGTCTACATTAAGTGTTGAATGAACTGCTCTAAACCTGCTGTAAAAAATCCATATTTTACCTCCAGACATGATTGACTGTCTCTGGTGTAAAATATTTGACACAAATCAATCCTCCAATAAACTAACTGTCCCTGATCCATACGCTCAATCACATAGGACGTATCCTCTGACGAAGCTGTGACATATCACGTTATAAACAATGCCACAAAATCGCAAGAGATGTCGCACTTTGAATGGAGGAGTGGCAGTGGAAATCCTCTTAATGCCCATTCAGCTATTCATTTCTCTGATATATTTGCTTATATATTGCTCTAACACATTCTGCAGTGTATTACTGAAATGGTTAAAGGGATTGTCACATGCACCTATCTTCAGGATCACACCACTCCCTTCTCCTGGCTTCTTTCTTACTAGTTTTGGTTCCTGAAGATACTTCAGGTCGATGACATGGTTGATCTGCTGGTCCTAACCATGCACTCTCTGATGCTTGTCAAGGCTTGATTTCGGAACTTGATCCAGTGACCTGTTGTTGCATGTTTGGTTCCTCTGTCTACTGGGTTATTGCCTTTTCTTCTCTGTCCAAATGCTGGGGGTTTCAATAGTCTTTTTTCTCTCTTCTTGGTTCACTCAAGTCCAGGTATTTCTTATTTTTCTGTTTTGGTCTGCCCTATCACATTCCGGGTTGGGTTTTATATGTTGACCTTTCACTGCACTTCCTTGCTGGTTATACCTCTAGGTTGACTTGTAGCTCTCTTTAGCTTTCCCTCTCTACCTTACATGAACTTGTTTTCGTTTTCTCACTTTGGGTTTTTGTATCTTCCTGCTCACCTTTCTCTCCCCTTGTTGGCAGTGTGTTGTGGCCTCCCCTCAATTGCCTTTGAGGAAATCATATCCACTGTAGTGTTTTTAGTTGTGCAGCTAGGATCTTTCTAGTTTATACAGGGACCAGTTGGGTGCGGGTGCATTGTCTCCTTGTAGTAGGTCTTCCTTTTTTCCGTTACCCTTCTGTGAAAGTGTTAACGTTCATAACACTGCTAATAGAGGTAGCTTTGTATTTGTAGTATCAGAGGACCACAAAGGCACAGAGGAGGGCTATATCAACCTGGCTTCAGAGCAGTACTTAGAAGGTGTATGCTGAACAAGTTGCAAGCACATACTCCTTGCCAAGTAGAAAGACCATCGCTCAAGTAGCCAGTAACAGGGTAAAGAAAAGTGTACTGCAAAATGAAAATTACTCTGATCTCAAGAACGGAGAAGACTTTTAATAAGAGGTAAATTGCAAAGTTGATTGTTTTTGTAAGCACTTTGCAAATTCACCTATTTAATAAGATGGAAAAAAAAACTTTACATTCAATCTATATGTCCAGTTAGTATCTATTTAAAGTATGGGAGGAAATTCACATAAACAAAGGAAGAACATACAAACTGCAGATGTCGCCCGTGAACAGATTTGAACTGAGGACCATCACCATTCATAGAGTGACAAATTATACGATAAAGGAAATGTATCATCACAAAATGCGCTATTGTTTAAATTATTTTCATACTTCCTGCTCTTTAAGGAAGTTTTCAGCAAGCTCATTATCATTACAGACAAGATTAATGACATTTCGCCTTCTCCCCCACCCTTCACAATGACTTTTGAACATGCTCATTAGATGCTTCAACCCAAAATCAGTTAATTACAGCTAATTTTCATGTGAATTTTCTGAAAGAACAGTAAGTATGATTGTGGAACAGCCCCAATAGTCAGTGCGAAATTCATAAGATTTCTCATTTTTATTATTACAAAATTGTGATATAAAAATAAAATATACACCGCTCAAAAATAAAAAGGGAACTCTTAAACAACACAATAAAACTTCAAGTCAATCACACTTCTTGGAAATTAACCTGTCCAGTAATTTTACATCAATTGCGAATCAATTTCCTCTGTTGTGCAAATGGAACAGGCAACAGATGTAAATGATAGGAAATTAGCAAATTATCCCCTATAATGGAGCAATTCTGCACGAGATGACCACAAGCCATTTCTCTGTTCTCACACTTTTTGGCTGTTGTCTTGGTCACTTTTGCATTTTGTCCATTTCTCTCACCCTTAGAGGTAGCATGAGGCAATGTCTACAATCCACAGGAGTTGCTCAGGCAGTGCCGCTCATCCAGGATGGCACATCAATGTGAGCTGTGGCATGAAGGGTAGCTGTGTCTGTCAGCACTGTCCAGAGCATGGAGAAGATACCAGTAGACAGGCCAGCACACCAGGAGACATGGGGTGGGCAGTCTGGAGACGCCGTGGAGAACGTTTTGCTGCCTGCAACATCCTCCAGCATGACCAGTTTGGCAGTGGGTCAGTAATGGTGTGGGGAGGCATTTCTTTGGAGAGGCGCATAGCCCTCCGTGTTCTTGCCAGAAATACCCTGCCAGACATTAGGTACTGGGATGAGGCCCTCAGACCCATTGTGAGACCATATATGCAGGTGCAGTGTACCCTGGGTTCCTTCTGATGTATGACAATGCTAGGCCTCATGTGGCTGAAGAGTGTCATCAGTTGCAGTATGATGAAGGCATTGATGCTATAGACTGGCCTGCCCGCTCCCCAGACCTAAATCCAATGAGCACATCTGGGACATCATGTCTCGTTCCATCAACCAACACCATGTTACACCACAGACTGCCCAGAAGTTGACTGATGCTTTAATCCAGGTTTGGGAGGAGATTCCTCAGGAGAACATCCGCCACCTCATCAGGAGCATGCCCAAGCATTGTAGGGAGGCCATGCAGACACCTGGAGACCACACTACTGAGTCTCATTTCCTTGTCATGAGCCATTTCCACTGAAGTTGAATCAGCCTGTAATTCAATTTTTCACTTTGATTTTGAGTATCATTCCAAATCCAGACATCCGTGTGATATTCATTTTTATTTACATTAATCATTTTTTATGTTTTATTGTTCAACACATTCCACTATGTAATCAGATCTTCAACTGGAATATTTCATTCATTGAGATCTAAGATGTGGTATTTTAGTGTTCTCTTTATTTTTTTGAGCAGTGTATATAGAAAAAAAAATTGTAAAATAATAAATCTGATTTAAACAGGAAGCTATTTTATAATGACACATTACCTTTAAAGTCAGGAATAATAGGGGAAGGTACTTTAAACACCTTGTATATCCTAGCAATAGGAATAGGCTGAGGATACTTCCGGATTGTGCGCGCTGCACCTTTAGGAATCGGGACGGCGCTGCAACAGACATCCGGGGTTGGTGATGTGGCAGCAAGTTGGTAACGCTCCCTGTTGATGGAGCAGGATCCCCGGGGCTGTAATGTAGGATAGGGATTTGACAGGATTGTGGCTCTGCAGGCGGGACGGGATAATGGCACAGTTTATTCAAGGGCAGGATTGTGGTGCCCCACTGGTCGGTGCGCCACTAAGGGGGACTGTTATGATCCTGTGACTAAGGAGTAACATACAGATTCCACAGAAGTCGTTGGCGACTATACTGACCGCAATCCCTGACTACACACCGCAACTAGAAGTAGCCGTGGGATGTAACTAACCAGACCTAGACACCTCTGCACAGCCGGAGAACTAACTGCTCCTAAAGATGGATGTAGGAAAAGCTATCTTGCCTCAGAGCAGAACCCCAAAAGAATAGCCGTTGACATCGGAGTGTGTGCCAATGATGCACAAGAAGCCACAAACAGTTTGCTGAAGACAAGCAGACTAAGGACATGGATTAGTGGAACTATCCGGTGGTCTGATGAGACCAAGAGAAACTTATTTGGTCCAGATGGAGTCAAGCGTGTGTGACGGTCTAGGTCAGGAGCATAAATACAAGTGTGTCCTCCCAACAGTCAGGCATGGTGGTGGAGGGTCATGTTGGTGCATGGTTGCGGAGAGTCATGATTTGGGGCTGCATGATGCTGCCAGCTGTGGGTAGCTGAAAATCATTGAGAGAACCATGAATGCCATCAAGTCCTGTGACCTCCTGAAGACGAACATGATCTCCTCCCTTCATATTCCACCATGATAACGACCCCCAACACCCTGCAGCTAAAGACACTGAGAGTGAAGGTGCTGGATGGCCGAGTATCTCCAGACCTGAGCCCTATGGAGCATCTGTGCGGCCTCCTCAGACCAAAGGTGGAAGAGCGCGAGGTCTCTACATCCACCATCTCCGTGATGTCGTTATGAAGGATGAAGAGGATCCGACGGCTCCTGTGAAGATCCAGTGACCTCCAGGTCCAAGAGAGTTAAGGTCATGCTGGAAAATAATGGTGGCCACACAAAATATCTGCGCAAAATTGGGCCATTATCTCTTAGGGGTGTACTCATTTTTGTAGCCAGCGGTTTAGACATTAATGGCTGTGTTGGGTTATTTAGAGGACACCACATTTACTGTTATACAAGCTGCACACTGACTACTGTACATTGTATCAAAGGGTCAGATCTTCAGAAAACATAGAATAAAATGATTACAAAAATGTGAGGGGTGTACTCACTTTTGTGAGATACTGTATATGTATATTTTATGATAAAACATATTACTCTGTTGCTGGACTTGTAACATACCCTGTTTCCCGGAAACTAGGGCCCCCCCCCCCCCCCCCCCCGAAAGTAAGGCATGCTTGGGAGCGCCCTACCTCCTAATATAAGGCACCCCCCCTATTATAAGGCGTACCTCCTCAGCGTGCCACCGCTCACAAGACCGGGGCATGCATCTGTGTCTCGCTCCCCGCTGTCCGGTGCCCGCCACTCTGTACCGCTCTTCTTCTCCAGAGCTCTGTGCCGCTCTCCGCCCATGAGCCCTGGGCCAATCACAGCGCAGGAATCATGGGCCAGCTGACGTCAGTAGCCTCTGATTGTTCCTGGGCTGTGATTGGCCCAGGGCTCCTGCGCTGTAATTGACCCAGTGCTCCTGCGCTTTGATTGGCCCAGGGCTTCTGCACTGTGCACCACCAAAGCAGCACCGCAGAGGAAAGAAAGTGAAAAAGATGAAGTACGGTAAGAAAGTGAAAGTGTGTGGTGTGTGTGTACACACATGGGAGGCTGCTGCATTGGGATACGGTACTGGGATGGGAGGCTGCTTTTCTGTCAATTTATTTTTGGCTAATATAAGACACCCCCTGATAATAAGACATGCACCTTTCGGAGCAAAAATTAATATAAGACAGTGTCTTATTTTCGGGGAAACACGGTAGTATAGATGTGTATGGACACTACAAGTCCCAGCATATCTATTGGGGGAATTCAGCCTGAATAGAAGTTAGAAAACGGCGCGTCATGAAATCACAGGAACCAAATTTCTGCTGCATTTGTCCATTTATTATCTCGGCCGCTTAACGATGATTAATGATTATTTTTATTGATGATTTGTTCGGAGCCATCGCTGGCGGGAGACGTCCCCTTCTCACTTCTCAGGGCGATTCCTGCGTCTGTGAACGGCAAACAGAAAAATACGTCAGATTCTGCCTCTAGATCATTCCTGCTCAAAATCTAGAAATATCCCAAAATGATAAATATTCTGTTGTTCCCTGTAAGGAGCGCACCGCAGAGGACACAGTCAGTCACCGGGTTGATTTAGGGTAACTTTGTTGCCCGTAGCAACCAATCACAGCTCAGGTTTTGCTGCTAATGCAGCTCGGAATGTTGCATTGTTGCTGGTTGCTAGGGGCAACAAGACCAGTTCTGCTGCTAAATCTGACAATGAGGTATGGCATGATCATGTCAAAGATAGCCAAAAAGAGAATCCCTGTGTCCTCCTCCGCCCTCCTTAGCATATTTACTAGTAGTCACCTTTTGTCAGGACAGATGGAGCAAACCCAAAGTGTGTTTGTCCTTAATGATCAAGATTTTTGGCTTTCATATATTGCTTATTTTTCATTTGGCAAAAAACCCTGGCTTTGCTTGGACTACTGCATTGGTTGATGTGGGCAAGAAGTTTGCTGTTTTGACAAATGAGGCTCCGACGGGGTGGAGCCATGAGAGAAGCAGCCAATGAACATCTAAACGGTAATGTTAGTGTCATACTCCACCCAATAGGATCATGTACTATCCGAATGTGGATGTTCCACAGTGGTTTTAGCCAAAAATAAGATAACCATCAACAGGACTGCCTTTCTAGGTAAAGAGCTCACTTCTAGCCTTCCCCAAAGTCTCCCAAGTTAGCAGCTGAGTGGAATGGAGGAGATCGGTGTGTTTATTAGCAGCCATATTGGTTATCCATCAGATCCACTCTGTCTAAACATTTTTCCTTCTATTTTGTGTCTTTTTATTTCTTTACCTATTCTATGGGTCACGTGGTGACGACGGTGACCCTCCTCCTGATCCTCAGTCGACATCTGGGCGCTTCTATAACTCCTTCTAGACGCCATGTTGATATTATAATGTTGTTTTTCTTAGGGGCCAGAGCTGAATGAGGCCGATGAATGCAGGATTCCAAATAGAATGTTCAGAAGTGCGATGACATCACAGATTCATGAAAAGTTTACAGATCGCTTAGGTCATCCAGCCACACCCGCTTGCTCTGTCATTGCCTTATGAGGTCACAATAGTCCGTGGCTATAAAACTCCCTCCAGAGCCCAACAGCCATCATTCAACCTTCAAGACACACCTGGACATCCATCAACCAAGCAAAGAGGGACAACAGCGCCTCTCAAGCCTGTGTGTTCTCATGTAGTTGCAACGTGCTAGAGGATGGACGGAATAAACGTTTGCAATTACATGAGAACATACGGGCTCAAGGGGCGCTGTTCTTTCTCTTTGCTTGATCATTCATCCTCTGTCTCCTGGTCCAGGAGTGATGGAGATGTCTCATTCATCTTCTGTCTCCTGGTCCAGGAGTGATGGAGATGTCTCCCATTAGTCTCACCTAACCAGAATCATACTCCACACTGATGAGGGGCAAAACCCCGAAACAGCTACCGAGCTGAATACCTGGTTTTGGTATTCCAGCTGTCTGTGGATTGATACCTGGTTTTGGTGTTGGTTTTATCTGGCTAGCCCCATGTTTGAGACTCCTAAATGAGGCTCTACAGACTCTAGCTGTATATTTGTATTTCCCAGGGGGATTGCCCTCTGGGAAATACAAATATGAAATAGAGTTTGTGGAGCCTCGTTTAGGCGTCTCAAACACGTATTTCACTGTGTTGAGCGCTTTAGCCGGCTGCCCGCAGTGTTTCCTTGACTGGTCTCCCTGAGATCAGTGATTGTTTCATGATGTTAATGAAGTCACATTTCAAGTATTGTTACTTTCTCATCAACCCGAATAAACTGAATAAATCTGAGGGGGCAAAACTCAAATCTCTGTGTCCAGTGATGATTTTATATTAACTGTATCACTAAATATTAAGCAGAATTAAAGGGAACCTGTCAGGTTTTCTGTTTCCATCGAACCATGAGTAGTCCTATGCACATATCTATATTCCCTGCCTAACTGATGGAGATGTCTCCCCTTAATAAAGTCAGATCTCAAGCCCTGAACTTCCTCATCAACCCTCATTAATATACAATAGACAGAACCGAATAAATCTGAAGGGGGCAAATCTCAAAACTGTGTCCAGTGATGATTTTATATTAATTGTATCACTAAATATTAAGCAGAAGTAAAGGGAACCTGTTACATATCCTCTGTTCCCCTCTGTATATGGGGCTGGGGTGCTGTATATGGGGGAGCTCTGCTGTATATGGGGGTGCTGTATATGGGGGGCTCTGCTGAATATGTGGGAGCTGTATATGGGGGAGCTCTGGATATGGGGGGCTCTGCTGTATGTGGGGGTGCTGTATATGGGGGGTTCTGCTGTATATTGGGGGCTCTGCTGTATGTGGGGCTGGGGTGCTGTGCTGTATATGGGGTTGCTGAGCTGTATATGGGGGTTCTGTGCCGTATATGGGGGTGCTGTGCTGTTTATGGGGTGCTGCATTGTATATTGGGCTTCTGTGCTGTATATGAGAGTACTGTGCAGTTTATGGGGGTGCTGTTCTGTTTATGGGGCGGCTGTGCTGTATATTGGGGTGCTTTAAATGGGGTTACTGTGCTGTTTATGGGGGTTCTGTATATGGGGCTCCTGTGCTGTATATGGGCGGTGCTATATATGGGGTGCTATGTTGTACATGGGGGTGCTGTATGGTATATGGTTGGCTATGGGGTGCATTATACTATATGGAGGACTATGGGGGATGCATTATAGTATTTGGAGGACTGCATGGTGCATTATATTTTATGGAGGGCTATGGCAGTGCTTTATAACATTTGTAGGTTAATGGGGTACATTGTAATATATGGAGGACTATGGGGGTGCATTATAATATATGGAAAATTATGGGGTGCATAGTCTATGGGGGTGCATTATATTATACGGAGGGCTATTCGGGTGCTTGTATTATATGGAGCCAATTATAATATATGGAAGTCATTACAATATTTGGAGAGCTCTGTGGGGGCAGAATAATACTTGCAGGGCTATGATGGAGCCTTTATACTTAACGAGAGGCTATTTGAGGGCTGTGTTGGGGTCTATTATACAGTGTGAAGAGGTTTAGGGACCATTATACTATATGGACCCTACATTGTAAAGCGCTGCGGAATATGTTGGCGCTATATAAATAAAGCTTTATTATTATTATAAAGCTTTATTATATGGAGGGCTGTGAGGGGTCACAGTTGGGGATCATACTGTGCCAGAGTAGTTGAGGGGTACTCTATGGTATGTGTGGAGGGTACTGTGGAGGAATTCACTGCAGGGGGATCATAGTGTTTGGGGGACACTTTTGGTGGCATCATACTTTATGGGGACAATGAAAGATCAATCCTCCCGCCGGTTGATCGGCACTTGTCCTCCTTCCTGCTCCCACCTTGGGGGATGATGGGCATGGCAGATGGATGATGTGGGCTGCAGGGGGACATTGAAGGGATGTTGGGTCCAGCAGATGGATGACGGGGGCTGCAGGGGACATTGGGGGATGATGGAGGCTGCAGAAGAATGATGGGAGCTGCAGTTAGATATTGGGGTATGATGGGGGCTGCAGATGGATGTTGGGGATATTGGGAGATGATGGAGGCTGCAGAAGGCTGATGGAGGCTGCAGGGGGATATTGGGGGATGATGGGGGCTGCAGGGGGACATTGGGTGATGATGGAGGCTGCAGGGGGACATTGGGTGATGATGGGGGCTGCAGAAGGATGATGGAGGCTGTAGGGGGACATTGGGGGATGATGGAGGCTGCATTGGGACATTGGGGATAATGGTGGCTGCAGATGGATTATGGAGGCTGCAGGGGGACATTGGGGATGATGGGGGCTGCAGATGGATGATGGAGGCTGCAGGGGGACATTGGGGATGATGGGGGCTGCAGATGGATGATGGATGACACAGTTTGGTTACGCTGGGCTGTGATGACAACTACTGTACAGTATGTAATAAATGTTCATTTTTTTCTTGTTCAATAAATGTGAATTCTTCATGGAGATAAGACGTCCCCTGAAAATAAGACATCGCGCTTCTTTGGGAGCAAAAATTAATTAAAGACAGTGTCTTATTTTCAGGGAAACAGGGTATTAGCTGCGGACAGCCCCGTGTGCGGCGCTTGTGATTGGCTAAGCGTTTTGGGAGGAGGTGTGGTCTGTTGTGGAAGAGGCGCCATTTTCCCAGCTTAGTGCAGTGGCGGTTGTTGATGCTCAGACTGCAGTCGTTGTATGTGTAGACGGTGCCGCATGGCGACATGTCTGACTAGTCAGTGCCAGGCAGTGATCACATTGGAGCTACCCAGAGTTTTGTAGGTGTGTGCCATAGATAATAGGTGGCAATCAGTGCTGCCTCCTGTGCTATAAGGCTGCAGCCACCATTGTGTGACTGTAGCTTGTGCCAAGCTGCCATTAATGATCCTTATTCTGGATTCTTCTATGTGATTCTTGCATGTGCGTGTAATGGTGCTGACATCCTTGTGCTTGTGCCAATTATACAATATGGAAGTCATTACAATATTTGGAGGGCTCTGTGGGGACAGGATAATGCTTGCATGGCTATGATGGAGCCTTTATACTTTATGGGGGGCTATTTGAGGGCTGTGTTGGGGTCTATTATACAGTGTGAAGAGGTTTAGGGACCATTATACTATATGGAGGGCTATGAGGGGGTCACAGTTGAGGATCATACTGTGCCAGAGTAGTTGGGGGGTACCGTATGGTACGTGTGGAGGGTCCTGTGAAGGAATTCACTGTGGGGGGATCATAGTGTTTGGGGGACACTTTTGGTGGCATCATTCTTTATGGGGGCAATGAAAGATCAATCCTCCCGCCGGTTGGTCGGCACTTGTCCTCCTTCCTGCTCCCACATTGGGGGATGATGGGGGCTGCAGATGGATAATGGGGATATTGGGAGATGTTAGGGGCTGTGGAAGGATAATGGGGACTGCAGGGGGATATTGGTGGGATGATGGGGGCTGCAGATGGATGATGGACACTGCAGGGGGATATTGGTGGGATGATGGGGGCTGCAGATGGATGATGGACACTGCAGGGGGACATTGGGGATGATGGGGGCTGCAGATGGATGATGGACACTGCAGGGGGACATTGGGGATGATGGGGGCTGCAGATGGATGATGGACACTGCAGGGGGACATTGGTGGTATGATGGGGGCTGCAAATGGATGATGGATGACACAGTTTGGTTACGCTGGGCTGTGATGACAACTACTGTACAGGATGTAATAAATGTTCATTTTTTTCTTGTTCAATAAATGTGAATTCTTCATGGAGATAAGACGTCCCCTGAAAATAAGACATCGCGCTTCTTTGGGGGGCAAAAATTAATACAAGACGGTGTCTTATTTTCAGGGAAACTTGGTATTAGCTGCGGACAGCCCCGTGTGCGGCGCTTGTGATTGGCTAAGCGTTTCGGGAGGAGGTGTGGTCTGTTGGGGAAGACGCGCCATTTTCCCAGCTTAGTGCAGTGGCGGCTTGTTGATGCTCAGACTGCAGTCGTTGTATGTGTGGACGGAGCCGCATGGTGACAGGTCTGACTAGTCAGTGCCAGGCAGTGATCACATTGGAGCTACCCAGACTATTGTAGGTGTGTGCCAGAGATAATAGGTGGCAATCAGTGCTGCCTCCTGTGCTATAAGGCTGCAGCCACCATTGTGTGACTGTAGTTTGTGTCAAGCTGCCACTGCCATTAATGATCCTTATTCTGGATTTTTCTATGTGATTCTTGCATGTGCGTGTAATGGTGCTGACGCCCTTGTGTTTGGGGGGGGGGCACCATTTTAAAGTTCGCCTCAGGCAGCAGAGAGGCTAGGTTCACCCCTGATCGGGAGTGTATGCTCACATGTCCTGAGGTTGTTACCATGATGCCTGCGCAATAGTTGAAGGACTTGGGAGTAATGGACATATGGCAGTAGCTGGCACACATGACAGAGAGGCTGCAAAACAGCCGCAGCCATAAGTATGTCGGCGACCTTGCAGGGGCACCGGTGTTACTCTATATATAGGGGGCACTCAATACATTATTCATTTCAAGGAAGGTACTTGTGCCGTTGCTACTTTCTAAGGGGTACTTGGGTTATTAGTGCTTTATAAGGGATCACTTGAGTGTTTATTACTTGGAGCAATATTATTTTATACAGGGGCAGTAAGAGAGCATATGTACTTTAATGGCGAGCTTGGACAAGTGTTACTTTATAAAGGGGTACTTGGGTCATTATTAATTTATTAGGAGTATTTGATTATTAGAATTTTTTTACAGCTTTCCACTTGATCTCGAGCCATGGCGAATTGATGAATGAACGCTCTGTAGGAAGATCGATCTTGTGCAGCCTGGATATTTCCACCAGAGTTTTCTACGCCATTATCTTTATAGTATCAAGCCATTGGGTTGCTGTCTTCCTTTTCACCTTGTTCCTTCTATTCTTCCTACCACGATGTCCTTCTCTAGTGATTTTTGTTTTCATATGATGTGTAGGCAAGTCGTAGCTTGTTGATTCTTGCTTTATGTGACATGTTGTCACGAGGTTCTCCTGTCCTTGGGAGACTTGTGACATGTTTTGGCTAGTTGCTTTCTTTTAGTGTAGCTAGGGTTAAGGAATCTTTCCTTGCTGGTTGTTCCTTGTTCCGCCTATCTCAGGTGCATCCGGTTTGTGACCACTCCTCTGCACCTTAAATAGTCATATGTTCCATCACATGAGGCCTGTTATGAAATATCATCATTCTGAACTGACCACCATGGAGAAAGTCTTTTGCAGTTGCTGGTGTCCTGTTGCATGCAGACCAGGTATCTGTCTACAGCTTTGAAGTCTGTGTATATTCTTTGAATGTTGCCTTGTCTGTCTTCCTTCCTCTGTGTCTTCTTACAGTAGAGGTGACGACTACTGGCCTTGGCGCTATTCAGGGTGAGTACTGTATACGGACTAGGCACGTGATGGAAGCGGGGGGGGGGGGTGAAGGACCCACTTAGGGACGTCAGGGGGTGCAGGATGTAGACACGAGTTAGTGTAAGGTGGTGACCCATCTCCGCTCTCTCTCCTGTTAGAGCCTTCCTCTTCCTTTTCTATCCCCGTTGCACCTCTTTGTTTTGCCGTGCGCTAGGCATTCCCTTGCTTAAGCGTGTCACATATCTTGCTTAATTAAGGGGCATATATAGGATAATTCTACAAGAGTATACTTGGGAAATTATAACCTACAAAGACGACGTCTGGGAAAACAGCTGTTCTCCTTGTGGAGAGTATTCTGTCAGACGTGAGGAGACTTAAAGCCGCTATGCTCCTCTGGGAAATTGCATATGCAAATTGTCACTTCAGTAAGGAAGTAGACAAACTCTAATGACCTAATCAAGGTAGCAATCCTAAAAGTCATAATTGACTCTTTAAGAAGCCTTTTAATATGACTTAAGAGCTGTGCCAGATCAGAACCCCAAACTGTAGACGGTGCGTTTCGGGGTGATTGACCCTCAGCAGTGCAGTGTGTCAGAATTCTGATCTGGCTGTATGAGAAGCTTAGACGAGGTCTGGGAGAACAGCTATTCTCCTTGTGGAAAGTAATCTGCCAGCCTGAGACTTAAAGCCGCAATGCTCCTCCACAAGGAGAATAGCTGTTCTCCCAGACCTCGTCTTAGCCTCTCATACAGCCAGATCAGAATTCCCACACACTGCACTGATGAGGGGCAATCACTCCAAAACGCAGCATCTACAGTTTGGGGTTCTGATCTGGCACAAATCCTAAGTCATATTGGTTTATTAAAGAGTCAATTATGACTTTTAGGATTGCTCCTTTATTAGGTGGCATTAGGGTTTGTCTACTTCCTCACTGAAGTGACAATTTGCATAACCTACAAAGAGGCAGACAAGAGAACGGATTTTACAATTTCCTTGCATAGAATGTGGGTTGCGACCATCCTTTGAAGCGGAATGTGTCTTTCAATGTAAGAAAAGTTGTGGACCGCTGCTCCAGGTTATGCAAAACAAAAACTAAGTGGGTTGAGTATTTCAATATCCGGACAAATTTAGAGAGCAGTGTGGCGCCCCTGCGGACCGGTCACCACGAGATGGCGCAACTGCTGGGATTGGTAAGTCACCCCATACACACATCCAACACATCTCCCGGTCCCAAGTCTAAGTTACTCTATGTCTAGCAGCGGGATAGTGGGTGGAGCCAGGTGGAGGGTGAAGAGTTAGGACTGGACCCGGTAAGGGGTGGGACGACAGACCAAAAGGACACACACAACACCAGGAGGGAGTCTAGTCAGTGAGGTGGTCAGTCCCAGGAGTTTAGTAGAGAACAACAGAGACACCCAACAGCCAACAGTCAGAGAGAAACCAGAGAGAAAACACCCAGACCCAGCGGCCAATGCCATCGTATGGCTAGCCTTGGTCCCAGGCTGAGAACCGATGGAAGACAGAGGGAGTCCAAGGTGAACCCGGGTCAGCGGGGACACTGAGGGACCGGGCTGGAACCAGAGTGTCAGCTCTGCTGAAGTGGCAGGGAAGCTGCATGCCCCAACTACGATCTACGGCGGGGTGTGGGTTCTTTATGACCCGAGACACAACCTCCGGCACTGCGAAAGGAAGGCCGTCAAACTAGGGCTAGGAAACCTGGAAGAGTACCCACAGAGATCCCGTGACCACTGGACCGTAGCTAGTGTGCGGAATAGACTGAGAGAGGCCCGGGAGGAACATTAAAGGGGGTGTCGCAGACAAGTCGTCGCAGCTGCTGATACTGCACCGGAACCGCTGTTGTACTGAACTGTGCTATAACATCTAACAAATGAAGAAGTAAACCCGGTAAAAGCTCAGAATCGTGTGAGACTTTGGGTGCATGAGAGGTGGAAATTGAGTCCGCGAGCCGGCAGCAGGAGGTTGCCTGAGGATACGGAGAACTTTATACCCCACTTACACTTTCTATGCTGTAGCCCTGGGGACCAACCCTACCCATGGAGGACGCAACATCTCTACTGCAACCCACATCATCCCCAGAGGTCCTGACTGCAGCGGTGGCTACCTCGAGCCACATACCGCGGGTGGCGTCAGAATTTATTTCTAAAAACTGTTTCTTCCCTTTTATTGACTCGCCCGGGACCACGGAGCCGGGTCATGACACTATGACACCCTGCCACTCCAGACTATGACGACGAGAAGGGCCCGTTTCCGAGTACCCCACGGCCCCAGTGGGCGACTCAGCAGCAATGGTGGCACATTATACTGATAATCTTGTTTAGGAGCGACCTATACGTTCGATTCTGACTTTTACGATTGCTACTTCCAATAGGTGGCATTAGAGTTCATCTATTTCCTCCCTGAAGAGACAATTTGCATATTTCCCAAGGAAGCATTGCGGCCAGAAATCTCCTCACTACTGGCATGCCGGCTTGGTATCCACATGGAGAAAAACTTTCTATTAAACTTCTCTTAGTTGACGCTGTCCAGCATCTCTGGTGCTGAGACCTGCAAAAATCTTTAATAGACTTTATACCTTTAGCCTCAGGGTAGGAACAAGTATATTTTAAACAGTGAATGAACATGATTGCCGCAAATTTTGGTCTTCAGTCCATATGACCCTTTTTTTCTCCGTATCTCCTCCATCAATAATACTACATAACAGTCACGTTCCAAAGAGATTGCAAAGACTGAAATAGAGTTATAAAGTTATTGAAACTTTTCTCTCCACTTTAAGGTCTGAGTTCTCAGGTCACATTGACCTCATAAGAAAGGACATGAAAAGGATTGACTTCACCAACAATGACAGGCAGGCACTGATCATTTCATTTTATATTCTGTCTACTGTACAGTATAGCAGCATTAGTATGGCAGAGAAATCCTGCAGGTGCCGTCAGTGATAATGAAGGACACTGTTTAATTAAAATCCTATGCTCTTGTAACTTTCACAAAGGAAGTCTGAGAGCAAGAACAATGGTCCACAAATCACCAAATATCACAAAAGTAGCAGATAGACCCGGGGACCCCCTCAAAGAACATACACAAAGGGCCACAAGAGAATAAATCAAATAGTCATTTATACAAAGTAGAATATAGTCACATGACCTGGGGGCAATAGTATTCCTGCACATAGGAGGCAGAATTATATTAATTACATTCTTGTACATAGAGTATAGTATTATAGTACTTATATATTTATACATAGAGAACAGTATTATAGTAGTTACATTCCTATACATAGGGGCAGTATTATAGTAGTTATATTTTTGTGTATAGCGACAGTATTATAGTAGTTATATTCTTGTATATAGGAGTCAGCATTATATTTCTTATAGTCTTGTATATAGAGGGCTGCATTATAGTGATTATATTCTTGTGCATAAGTGACAGTATTATAGTTGTAATATTCTCGCATATAGGAGCAGTAATGTAGTAGTTATACTGTATTCTGGTACATTAAGGAGGCAGTATTATAGTAGTTATATTCTTGTGCATAGAGGACAGTATTATAGTTATATTCTTTTAAATAGGAAGCAGTATTATAGCATATATATTCTTTTATATAAGGTGCAGTATTATAGTAGTTATATTCTTGTACATAGGGCAATATTATAGTAGTTATATTCTTGTACATAGGGGGCAGTATTATAGTAGTTATATTCTTGTAAATAGGGTGCAGTATTATAGTAGTTATACAGTTAGGGCCAGAAATATTTGGACAGTGACACAAGTTTTGTTATTTTAGCTGTTTACAAAAACATGTTCAGAAATACAATTATATATTTAATATGGGCTGAAAGTGCACACTCCCAGCTGCAATATGAGAGTTTCCACATCCAAATCGGAGAAAGGATTTAGGAATTATAGCTCTGTAATGCATAGCCTCCTCTTTTTCAAGGGACCAAAAGTAATTGGACAATGGACTCTAAGGGCTGCGATTAACTCTTAAGGCGTCTCCCTCATTAACCTGTAATCAATGAAGTAGTTAAAAGGTCAGCGGTGGATTCCAGGTGTGTGGTTTTGCATTTGGAAGCTGTTGCTGTGACCAGACAACATGCGGTCAAAGGAACTCTCAATTGAGGTGAAGCAGAACATCCTGAGGCTGAAAAAAAAGAAAAAATCCATCAGAGAGATAGCAGACATGCTTGGAGTAGCAAAATCAACAGTTGGGTACATTCTGAGAAAAAGGGAATTGACTGGTGAGCTTGGGAACTCTAAAAGGCCTGGGCGTCCACGGATGACAACAGTGGTGGATGATCGCCGCATACTTTATTTGGTGAAGAAGAACCCGTTCACAACATCAACTGAAGTCCAGAACACTCTCAGTGAAGTAGGTGTATCTGTCTCTAAGTCAACAGTAAAGAGAAGACTCCATGACAGTAAATACAAAGGGTTCACATCTAGATGCAAACCATTCATCAATTCCAAAAATAGACAGGCCAGAGTTAAATTTTCTGAAAAACACCTCAAGAAGCCAGCTCAGTTCTGGAAAAGTATTCTATGGACAGATGAGACAAAGATCAACCTGTACCAGAATGATGGGAAGAAAAAAGTTTGGAGAAGAAAGGGAACGGCACATGATCCAAGGCACACCACATCCTCTGTAAAACATGGTGGAGCCAACGTGATGGCATGGGCATGCATGGCTTTCAATGGCACTGGGTCACTTGTGTTTATTGATGACATAACAGCAGACAAGAGTAGCCGGATGAATTCTGAAGTGTACCGGGATATACTTTCAGCCCAGATTCAGCCAAATGCTGCAAAGTTGATTGGACGGCGCTTCATAGTACAGATGGACAATGACCCCAAGCATACAGCCAAAGCTACCCAGGAGTTCATGAGTGCAAAAAAGTGGAACATTCTGCAATGGCCAAGTCAATCACCAGATCTTAACCCAATTGAGCATGCATTTCACTTGCTCAAATCCAGACTTAAGACGGAAAGACCCACAAACAAGCAAGACCTGAAGGCTGCGGCTGTAAAGGCCTGGCAAAGCATTCAGAAGGAGGAAACCCAGCGTTTGGTGATGTCCATGGGTTCCAGACTTAAGGCAGTGATTGCCTCCAAAGGATTCGCAACAGAATATTGAAAATAAAAATATTTTGTTTGGGTTATGTTTATTTGTCCAATTACTTTTGACCTCCTAAAATGTGGAGTGTTTGTAAAGAAATGTGTACAATTCCTACATTTTCTATCAGATATTTTTGTTCAACCCTTCAAATTAAACGTTACAATCTGCACTTGAATTCTGTTGTAGAGGTTTCATTTCAAATCCAAGGTGGTGGCATGCAGAGCCCAACTCGCCAAAATTGTGTCACTGTCCAAATATTTCTGGCCCTAACTGTATTCTTGTACATAGGGGGCAGTATTATAATAGTTATATTCTTGTACATAGGGGCAGTATTATAGTAGTTATATTCTTGTAAATAGGGTGCAGTATTATAGTAGTTATATTCTTGTACATAGGGGGCAGTATTATAGTAGTAATATTCTTGTATATAGGAGCAGTATAATAGTAGTTATATTCTTGTAAATAGGGGCAGCATTATAGTAGTTATATTCTTGTATATAGGAGCAGTATTATAGTAGTTATATTCTTGTACATAGGAGCAGTATTATAGTAGTTATATTCTTGTAAATAGGGGGCAGTATTATAGTAGTTATATTCTTGTACATAGGAGGCAGTATTATAGTAGAAAAACTTACCATCAGTACCCAGATACAAAACCAACACTGCACTTAGCAGGGTGCAGTCAGACCCCCTTATGTGGAGCAAGCCCAGGTGCAGGCAGATAAAATCACCTCTACCTACAATACATGTGGGAGGTGACTTGCCATTGGGCTTGCATAGGACGCTATTCACACTGATACACATGATGCGGAGTGTCTGATAGCTACCCATTGGCCCTGCCACCTGACCAATGGGCCGCCCAGAACGATGCATCAGCACCACTGGATGAACAGCACCCCAAGGAGCCCAACCGCACCCCGCAGACGATAAAAAAGTGCAAAACGTTTTTTATGATGAAAGAAACCCTTTTATATAGGGTATTGGTTCAAGTATTGGCCAAGACACTTAAGCTCATGATCCACTGTACGGATCCCCATGCTCATGAGTCCTAACAAATTTGTACAAAAAACCACTCATAAAAGGCAGCATCAGAAAAAAACTTTCCATCAGTAGCCAGATACAAAATATCATAAAAAATATTGTATACTGCTATACACCGCCAGGAAGCTTACTGCTGTACATTGGTTAAATGATAAACCACCAACCAAGCAAGAGTTTGTTAATAAAATACATTTTATTATTTGTATGGAACAGAACGTGTACACTAGGCAAGGTCAACAGACACAATTTGAAAATGTGTGGGGTGGATGGCTGGAGTGTCCGGATGTATCCTCTGATGATCTTCTGCGGGATAGAATAGATACTGCCTAAGTACCTTGGACGATAATGGGCTCGTGGATAAACAAAGGTAGAATGTGGAAGTATATTGCAGTGCAAAGTGCGATGTTTTATATTTTGTTGAAGTTTATTAGCTGTATGGGTGGGGGGGTAAAGGGTGGGGGGAGGAGGGGAGAAAAGGGAATAAGGAGTTTTTGTATGTACTGGACCTAACTGGTTATATTGTATATATCAGTTGATTGTACTGCTACATTTTTGTATGACTCTTGAGTTCTCAAATAAAAGCCATTTGATTGAAAAAATCTCTATATGCACCATACTGGGGACTGCAGCAGCCCTGATATTATAGTGGTTGTGACTCTCACAACCACACAAGGTGAAGCCTCTGATACCTATTTAGGTCATATTTTATCTCTCAGACCCTTCATCCCCCTACTTTAATTTTTTTAAATAATGATGCTAAACCAGGAACATTCTCAAAAAATAACTCACCAGGCCATTCTAATACTAATACACAAGCCGGGGTGGGCAGAGATGGGGCAGAGCTGGTGCATCATGCACATGGAATAGTAGATGTATTCTTGTACATAGGGAAGGGGTGGGGAACTCCAGGCCTCAATGGCTGCCAACAGGTCATGTTTTCAGGATTTCCTTAGTATTGCACAGGGGTTGGAATCATCACCAGTGCAGGTGATTATATTATCACCTGTGCAATACTAAGGAAATCCTGAGAACATGACCTGTTGGTGGCCCTTGAAGTTTGAAGTTCCCCACCTCTGTACTATACAGTGGCGTAACTAGAGTTCCAATGGGCCCCAGTGCAAAATTTGGACCGGAGCTCCCATCTGTAGGTTGGTCAGATGTATGGGCCCTTGTATAATTTTAAATCATATAAAAATATCCTTAAGGACTGGAGTTCCCCACCCATGATATAGGGGGAGTATTAAAGTAGTTCTTGTACATAGAAGCAGTATTACAGTTATTTTGACTATACATATGGGCAGTATTATAGCAGTTCAATTATTGCACAGCCATGATTTTGGGAAATATAGGCACAGTAGTTTATTTATAAACTTGTGACTGGATGGGCTTCTACGTGTGATATGAAGGAAACAATTAGCCTGCTTAAGCTGGAGGCACACTGTCATGTATCACACACGGAGCGTGTTTGATGATGACAGTGATGCAAGTGTTGTGCGTGTTTTGTGTGACTGTGGTGCATGTGGGTGAGTGTGCATGGCTGGATGCATGTGAGTGTGCTACAAGTGTGCTGCGTGAGTGCGTGTGTGGTGCGTGTCAGTGTGATGCCGTCGGTGGTCCTGAAGCAAATTTCAGGACAGCGGACAGCATTTACCGGCTTTTTCAAATACCACTGCTGTCAAGCAGCGTTGTTTGAATATACCGGGTTGGTGGCACAGTAACCAATCAGCTGTCAGCACTGTGAAAGCAGTGCTGACAGCTGAAGGGTTAATGCACCGATGCTGCCCTGAAAATGTAATTACCGGGCTTCTGGCACATTAAGCATTCAGCTGTCAGCACTGAATGCTGTCATGTCTGGTGGTGTCCAGGGAATGTGGACATTATCTGGCAGGACAGAAACATGGGGTTTAAACTACAAAACTGGCTTATTAACCCCATCTGCAGCCTCTGTGCGGCATGTCAGCATAGAGGCTGCAGCTGCAGTTAATAAACCTGATGATGCAGGGTTAACCCGCTCTTGTGTGGTGCCTGCTTGTGTCCAGGGAGTGACCACACTCCCTGGACACATGCTGACATGACACACTGGGTCAGCAGGGGTTAATGTGTTTTTTAACTAAAAGCTACTAATTGTCTGGATGTAGAAAATTACATTAAATGCCAGCAGCTCCTGAGTTCAGGAGCTATCAGTGGTAATGTACGCAAATTGCGAACAGTACATGCTGGGCAGAGTCCTGAAGTCAGGAGCTGTCCGAGGTACTGTACACAAATTGCATACAGTACCAGCCGCTGTCCTTAGTGCTGAAGTCTTAAGATCAGCTTCCTGGCCAGTGCACTTGAGTTTATATGTATGCTGGCCAGGGAGCTGATCTTAAGACTTCAGCACTAAGGAGAGCGACTGGTACTGTACACAATTTGCGTACAGTACCTCGGACAGCTCCTGACTTCAGGACTCTGCCCAGCATGTATTGTATGCAATTTGCGTATATTACTGCTGACAGCTCCTGAACTCAGGAGCCACCGGCATTGAAGGTAATTTTCTACATCCAGACAATTGGCGGCTTTTAGTTAAAAAATATATTAACCCCTGCTGACCCAGTGTGTCATGTCAGCATGTGTCCAGGGAGTGTGGTCACTCCCTGGACATAAGCTGGCACCACACAAAGAGCGGGTTAACCGTGCATCATCTGTTTATTAACCGCATCTGCAGCCTCTGTGCTGACATGCCGCACAGAGGCTGCAAATGCAGTTAATATGCAGGAACACCCCGGGAAATTAAAAATGACCTCTGCAGCTGGGTTTTTAATAATCATCTTGCACCGCTGATGATTTGTTACTGTACTGGGAAACCGGCAAATTCAAACTCTGCGGCTTTGTCAGCCGCGGAGTTTGAAGCGATTTTTTTATGCACACGCGTGTGACTATTGCACAGTGTGTTGTATGGGTGCGAGGTTTCCTCGCACTCATAGACTTTCAATGGCACATTGCATGACAAATACGCAGTGCGAGTTCAGCACAGGTGGCACTGGTCCGAGTGCAACGTGAGTTTCCCTCGCATTGTACTCGCGCGAGGCACACGCAGTGTGCCTTCAGACTTAGAGTTTCATCTGCCTTTTCCCTTCAACGTATGGCATTCCAGAAATTTCATCAGAAAAAGGATAATTCCTTTAAGGTTTGGATGTTCAACATCTTTAATAAAAAAGCTTCAAACCATTTATTAATGCATGACACCTTCTATGAACTCTTGAGTAATTCTGTTATTAAAGTACATTTCAAAAGATAATTTCTTTCAATGCACCCCTATAACAGGAATGAAAAGATACACACGGCCATATTAATATATAGGTTTCTATCACGGTCGCTTACTGATATAATAAAGCTCGGAGGATAAATGTTGGAATACATAACAAAACTTCAAGAGAAGCTATGGTTTTACTGAGAAGACTTGAGCTCAGGGAGCAATGAAAGGAAGAATCAGGGTAAATGAATGAGAGACTCTGCATCCTGCACCATATAACTCCATATAATGACCACCACCTGTAATGTTTATGTGCCTGGGAAATGTTGAGTCCAGAACCAGCAAAATAATCAAGGAGTCTTCAAAGTTTGTTTCATGAAGCCAGTAATAACCAAGATAAACTAAAGATAAAGCTTTATTTCTTGACAGTGTCAAACGATTTGCACAAAACCTGAGCAAATAAAGTCTCCAGGTAGAGTTCCAACATCTAGGATCGGCATCATTAAATATACATCACTGGTGAGTAACTCCGCTTCCAAATAGCGGGAGCCTCGGCCTCCATCCTATAACTTATGGTGTGGGAATATTTTTATTATTGTTATAATTAAAGAAACGAAAAACATGTCTGCCATAATACATCGCTGATTAACATAATTAGCGATTCCATGGCACTCTTTTTTGCATGCTTTCTCAGCACACTACAAATCTTTATAAGTTTTTTAATGCTTTCTATTCTTTTTTGTATATAGAGACCCCCTATGTAGTAGATGTCATAGAAAAAAATGGCAGAAAAATAAAGTATTTGTGCTCACCAGGAGCTTTCTTTTGATTGCTAAGTCTTGCTGCTTAGGATAGAATTATTGCAAAAGCAAGATAAAATGTATAATTTCTGCTATATAAAATACTACAATACTGCCTCCGCTCCTATGTACAATTACTTCTCCTATGTACAATAGTAATACTACTATTATACTGCCACTATACATAATTATGTAACTACTATAATATTGTATCCTATGTATAAGAATATAACAACTATAATACTGCCCCTGTATACAAAAATATAACTACTATAATACTTCCCCTATTTGAAAGAATATAACTACTATAATAATGGCCCCTATGTAAAATAATAATAATAATAATAATCTTTATTTATATAGCGCCAACATATTCCATAGCGCTTCACAATTCAGAGGTTCATATTCAAACAATCATAAGTAACAGTTACTCAGAAAATACAATAATTAAAGCAAAATAATGACAGCCCTGATCATAAGAGCTTACAATCTAACAATGAGGTGGGGGTGACACAAAGTACAGGGGCTTATTTACAATGATGGTATAGTCAACTTGAGGAGATGGGGATCAGATAGGAGCAGCATAAGTGGCCACCAGCCATTATTTGTAATGCATATGAGACTGGTTGAGCGGATAGGCTATGTCTAAATGACTATGACTAGGGATCATGATAGGCCACCCTAAAAAAAATGTGTTTTTACGGGGCGCCTGAGACTATGTAAGTTGTGGATAAACCTAATTTTTTCGGGTAGAGCATTCCAGAGAATCGGTGCAGCTCGGGAGAAGTCTTGGAACCGGGAGCAGGAGGTTCGAATTAAATGGATCCTGTCACCCCCAAATCACCTCATAAGCTATTAAAAGATGTCCCTAAAGCATATTAACACTTATCCTACACTCCTTTTAGTTCCTAAATGCATCTAGTGAAAATGAAGATAAACGTTATTAAACTCACTCATTAGCGATGTTAATTAGTGACTACTGTATTCATAGTCACCCAGGCAGGCTCTCCCTCTTCCTAATATCACGCCTCAATAGGCGTGATTTTCAACTCTGATTCAAATGCGCGCCTCCCCGCTCTCCTATTCCGGCCGGGGCTGCAGTGTCTGGCTGAATGACGCGAATCGCGTCATTTCCGGCTTCGGGTGACGTATGTACACCCGCGCCGCTCTTTTAGCTTCAAGCCCCACACTGCGCATGCGTGCTGGAGGCATAACAGAGCGGCGCGGGTGTACATACGTCACCCGAAGATGGAAATGACGCGATTCGCGTCATACAGCGCACACTGCAGCCCGGCTGACACAGAGGAAAGCAGGGAGGCACGCATTTGAATCAGAGTTGAAGATCACGCCTATTGAGGCGTGATATTAGGAAGAGGGAGAGCCTGCCTGGGTGACTATGAATACAGTAGTCACTAATTAACATTGCTAATGAGTGAGTTTAATAACGTTTATCTTCATTTTCACTAGATGCATTTAGGAGCTAAAAGGAGTGTAGGGTAAGTGTTACTATGCTCTAGGGACATCTTTTAATAGCTTATGAGGTGATTTGGGGGTGACAGGATGCCTTTAATGCAGAAGTGAGTCTAAAGTTACTTCCAGAGCAAAGAGAACGGGTGGGGTGATAGACAGAGATGAGGGTATAGAGGTAAGTAGAAGAATATAATTAATACTAGATGGGAACCCAATGCTCTCGCATCAGGTGGGCAATGACATGACGGTGGGAGCGGTCTCTGTGGCGCTGGAGGCAGCAGCCATCTCCCCTCTGTGCGCACTGTCTGCCCCCCCATGCACACTCTTTTTCCTCACCTGTGTGTGCTCTGTGGTCGCTCTCTGTCCCCCCTGCGGTCGCTCTCTGGCCTCCCCGTGTTGTGTCTCTCTCCTCCCCCTGTGGTCGCTGTGACCCCCTGTGGTGGATCTGCTCCCCCCGGCGATGGTCGCTTTCTGCCCTCCCCCCTTTGCTCGCTCTCATGCTGTGTGAGAGAGCGAACAGAGCAGGGAGTGAGCATGGGTGAACGAGTATGAGTTTGGGTGAGCGGTGGAGAGCGGCAGGAAGAGAGGAGCACAGTGAGGGAGAATGTGGCAGAGCAACGGAGAGCAGAGGGGGCGAGAGGTGGAGCAGAGGGGGCGGAAGCGGAGCAGAGAGGGCGAGAGCAGAGGTGAGCAGGGGACAGCGGGGGTGAGCAAGGCAGAGCGATAGAGAGCAAAGGAGGTGAGAGCGAAGCAGAAGGGGCGAGAGCAAAGCAGAGAGAAGGCGAACAGGCAAAGGGGGCAAGAACAGAGCTAAGGGGGCAAGAGCGGAGGTGAGCTCAGCGGAGTGACTTAGAGCAAACCTGTGCGGGGACCTGGCAGGGGCGGGTGTGATTGAGCACCGTTTGAGGGGGAGCCGGGTGGACTGTTGGGAGTGGGCGGGGGAGCGTGCACCAGAGCTGCAGCGACAGGTTTGTGGAGGGGGGTGTGGGGACCTGGCAGGGATGATTGGGCGGCGGAGGTGGGTGCAGCAGAGGTGTCAGCCAGGAGTGCAACGATC
This sequence comes from Allobates femoralis, assembly GCA_033576535.1. Classification (NCBI taxonomy): domain Eukaryota; kingdom Metazoa; phylum Chordata; class Amphibia; order Anura; family Aromobatidae; genus Allobates; species Allobates femoralis. The sequence continues at coordinate 404,439,000 of JARQOC010000006.1, read as the reverse complement.
ACCATATTGTGACACCCATCACTTGGGTGTTCTAATATGGCATCCAGCGCACTTCTGGTCGGCGCAGTGGATTGTGGGATTTGGAGACATTCAGACGGAAGTGAATGACAGACAAAATAAAACAATTATGCATGTAGATAATACTGCTCCTTATGTACAAGAATATAACAACTATAATGTACTACTCTCAGTGTACAAGAACTACTATAATACTGCCCCTATGTACAAAAATATAATGACTATAATACTGCCTTCAATGTACAAGAATATAACTACTATAATACTGCCCCTATGTACAAGAATATAACTACTATAACACTGCTCCTATGGTCAAGGATGTAACTACTATAATACTGGTTCACATGGACAAAGATATAAGTACTATAATACTGCTTCTATGTACAGTAATACTAGTACTAATATACTGTCCCCATGTACAATACTGAACTACTATAATGCTGCCATATTGCACAAGAATATAACACTATAATACTGCCCGTATGTATAAGAATTATAACTACTATAATACTGCCCCTATGTACAAGAATATAACTACTATAATACTGCCCCCTATGGACAATAATGTGACCACTATAATACTGCCCTCTATGTAGAAGAATATAACTACTATAATAGTGCCAGGAAGGAGGGGGTTTTACCTGCTTCAACTGAAGATCTGTGCATGAACTTGACATGGCATCGTGACTATGCTACGACTAAGGATACTATGTGTATTCAAAACGCGTTAGTTTGGAATTGCCCCTGTTCGTGTTGCCTGTATATGCTTTTTACCTGAATAAATCTCACTTTTAACTCATCAAAGTGCTGCACATCTTCTCTGCTATGAGTATAATAGTGCCACTTATGTAACAGATTATAACTAATATACTACCCACTATACATAGAAATACTGTATTATGAATTGTGCATTACAGGAGGTGACTGTGACTAATGCAGCTACTCACAGATCACAGCACAGTCTCTATAGACTACAGAACAGGAGTGGATGGAGGCTAATGTGAATCTGCAGCTTCATACACAGTCACCAGCTGGTGGATGGACTAGCACAGTGTGACGGCATCCAGCGCTGGTCATGAACATGCTGCCGCATAGAGATATGCAGGGTGAAACCACAATTTTCCAACAGTTACAAGCTGTTCAACTGGTTATTGGATTATACTCTGGAACAGAATAGTGAAAACAAGGCCAAACGTGCAGCACGACTATACTCATAGATGGAGAAAATGGGCTGTTAGTTACGGTATATCTGTTGATGGGAAAGTTTGGCGACAAGCAATATAGTAGCAGCTTAGAGACTCTAGTAAAATCTAACTTTTAATAAATTTTCCTAAAATCACGGGGATAATCCAAAAAGACCAACAAGTTAACATTATATACATCAACAAATGGAGAGAAAACATCTCATTGTTTAGGTAAACAACAGATGGGCCCTAGATAATAAAGTGCCATGTAGTAACCGTGTCAGTAATAAAAGTGGAGATCTCATCCAAATCAGATGAGAAGACGTAGTAGTCCATGGAGCCCCATGGGCAACAGATGAAGCACCCCGTGGTGCCCAATGTGGTGAATCCTACTCTTAAAATAGTAGTGTCTAAGTGCATAGGCGCACCCAAGGGGGAGGACCTACGTGTCTGGACCCCCCTTTGGACGGCCCTGAGAAGTGGTGCAGTACACAAGGAGCTGGGCCCCTATGTCAGGAGACAGGAACAATTACACAGCACCCAAGGGCCCACAAAAGAGGCTGCTTTTAGGGGGGCTTCGCTCCCCCAAACCACCCCACCGGGGGCTTTGCCCCTCGGAACCCCGCTGGGGGGTGACACCCCCCTTTCAGGGCCGGTGTGTGTTTCTTGGACCCTTACCTTGGGAAATTTCTGGGTGCGCCACTGCCTAAGTGCAGCACTGATTCTTATGATCTAACCACAAAACTAATTCAACCCGACGCGTTTCTGCCTCAGTAGTGAGGATTCATCAGGGGAATGTAGATATGGGGGGGCGAGAAAAGTAGAACAATAAGTACTAAACATACAAGAAAGTACAAAAGAATAGAGAAAAAGCACAGATAGTGACAGGTAAATGCAGATTGCTGCACCCCCTACATACACAAAGGGGAGGATAATATGGTTGTTGGTTATATCTGTCAGCAGGAAAGGTTGAGTGACAAGCAATATAACTATTACAGCTCCCACAGGGACTGACAATGAAATTTACTAATGTCCTAAAAGGTGTATGTCTAGTGGAATACTGATACTTCCATAGGGACTAAGACTGGCCGAACAGAGGATCACATTTGAGCTCAAATTAAAAAAAAATGGCCATGTCCCAATTAGATTGCAATGTACTATTTTGTGTAAATGTAGCCTTTCTCATTGTACATCCAGTCTGATCTGTGGACAGCAAGGTATGGAGAAGGAGAAGCTGAGCAGAATGATGTGTAGATTTGTTGGGAAAGATTCAGTATAACTTGTATTTTATTCATTGAAATCCCTTGTGTTGTATGTATGAGTCTAGTGGGTGGTCCTACGCAGTGATTGACAGCTACCTCTCCCTACAGAGTCATTCAGGGAAGACTCTCAATCATTAGTCAGACCGCCCAATGGACTCATCCATACAAATACCAGAGATTTCAATGAATAAGATACAGTGTTTACTGAAACTTTTCCCACGCAAATTCTATCAATCTGATCAACTCCTCCTGCTCTACAAAATGGAACTCCAAGGAGATAACATTTTTTGTATGGTCCCTGCACTCTTATACTATAATGCTGAGCTGCCTACTACACTTGTATAATGTTTAGAACTCATATACATCACTTGTTCACCAACTGCTCCTTACCCATCATCCCTCCTATATGGGACAATACATCTCCCCTGAATGATCAGCTCTTCCCCTCCCTCTCAGTAAGCTTCAGAGCATCCAATAACAGATGCTTCCTTCTTAAATCACGTGGGCATGATGTCATAAATGGTCCTACTCTGGGCCGGAATTTGGATGTCTGCTCATGTACTGTACAGAGAGCAGAGGGTGTGACCACATCTCCTCTCATCAGAGACTGTCACAATATAGGACCTTCTGTGACATCATGCCCATGTGATTGAATGAGAAAGTGTCTGTTCTTGGATGTGCTGAGAGAGAGGGGAGAGCTGCTACAGTTAGTGAATAAGTCATTTATAAAAGTTGTAAACATTATAAAAATGTAGCAGACAGCTCAGCATTATAGTATAGGAGTGCAGGGATCATACATTTTTTTTAATATCCCCAGAGTTCCCCTTTAATGCTTGCAGATCAGATACTAATTTCAACATGACAGGTTCCTTTTCAAATGTATCATTGCAAAAAGGAAACAAAAATAAGGAATCTTTTGCAGTAACTGGAAATTGCTTTTCCTTCGATTGCACAGAAGTGTTTGTGGGTAGAGCAGAGTCTTCATGCATCGCTAATGCCTATTATTAATAGCCAGTCCTTTCATCACGTTGTACAAAACAGAGCATGGGTAGCCATGCTATTTAACATTGTGTAATCCTTTTATTAATATCACTTGTGTTCAGACTAAGAATGAACATGAAATTTAAGATCTGTAATATGGTCCGAGCTCTACTTATTATGCTTCATTATTAAGATTGGTGTCTTCTTTATGTAGCACAGGAGCCTCAGGCATGGATTAGGCTGGTACGTCTGCACTACCTGATTGCACTGCTTATAAAGGGGCATGCTGCTTTGGGCTCAAGTCCAACTAGACATTTACCTATTAAGTGGCAATTACCCAGGGAACAATAGGGCCATATTGGTTGTCGATCATAGTTATGAGCTTTTTTGTTTTAGTGGAGTGTTCTTAATACACAGTAAATGTAAACTTCCTTTAAATAGTCTTGGTTTTCCATACACACTATACATGGGTTTGCTGTGAACTGCAGGGACTAAGCTTTTCGAGCTGCGGTGTAGGTGTAAAACAATAAAGGAGATTAAAGTAAAGCAAAGCTTTATTGCTGACCGGTTATTTCATCAATTGCACCCTGCTTGAGAATAAATATACCGTAATGTATCACTGTTCACTACCTCTTTTGTGTTTGTTTGCAGTCTCCTTTAAGGAGGTGACTATTTCCTTGTCTTGGTTATTGAAAAATATTTAATTTCTCCGTCATAGAGAAGAGTGGAAGGTAGACATGACCTGACAATAAAAGGTTGTACTGAAGGCTGAGAAATTACCTAGTCAGCGAGACAGCGCTTCAGACTGTCATCCATGTGAAATGTAAACATTGCACGAAAGAAAATCCATCTCCAACCATTCTAGGAGAGCCTGGCATCACCCAGCCTCCTCTGTAGAGCCAGCGATAATGCCCTGTGCTCCGTCTAGAAGGATCCACTGAGCGACTGGAGAAATAGGGCAGTGACCTCGAATCTGGGGATGCAACCCTCAGCATGCCCTGACAGCAGCAGGCTTTCAAGGAATGATAGGAGTTGTAGTTATGCAGAAACCTCAGCATGTATGGAATTCAATATAAACTCCAATTAGAGGGCACTATTTCACTATCAATGGGCATCCAGGTGTTGAGGGGCCGGCGGCACAGGACGACCATGGTGGTTGGGTAGTTGAGGTTGAGGAGGCTGAGCCTCGGCAACAGAGCAGCCCGGGAATAGCTGAGCACATCCCGTCCGGCTCCCCAGTGCAACAGTTCAGCTTCTATTCCCCCTCGATGAGGGCCAAAGTAGACACAGAGTCAGACTCTCAGAATACAGTTCTTTATTAGAAATGAAGCGGTACCAGGGTTCGCTGGGGTGGTGGCTGACATAGGCTAATGATGTGATTTGTCCACCCTGACATGCTACATGAAACTGAGAGTCTTTTGTGTAGTGATCTAACTTTTTATACCTTTAGACTGCTCCGGTCACACTCCTCACCCGATCTATTAAATTGCCGGATAGGGATGACAGACACATCAGTAAAACCAAGGCACACTTTACAGTAAACAGTTTGAAAGAACATTGGACAGCAAGCAGTACACTTCTTATCTTCTGTGTAACACTGAGATACAATCTTTATGGTTACTGGCGACGGCATATTACTTATAGATGTTTTCATTGTCTATGCAGTGGAATTGGACTCACTTCCCTTAAGTACACAACCATAGACAGAGATCCCTTGCAGGAGGACGCTCCCAGAGCCTTTTCCTTCGTTTGTGCCTCAGCTGGGCAGCACCCTGACTTCTCGTCTCCCAAGCCTGGCCACCACGCTGGATTCACATCCCTTTCTGTTTGTCTCACAAGCCTTCTCCAGCTTCCCAGCACCTGCGTTTCTGTCACCCACACATTGTTGACTATATCCTTGCTGCTTCTGTTCTCTCAGCCTATCTTAGGGTCCTGTCACACTTGGCGACGTTCCAGCGATCCCCACAAGTATATGACTTAGCAAGGATCGCTGGAACGTGGCTACGTGGTCCCTGGTGAGATGTCAAACAGTGAGATCTACTCAACGACGCAGCAATGATACGGCGATCCGTATATCGACCTCGGCGGTCGTTGGGACCCTGTCACACAGCATCTAGTCTGACGATCTCAGAGCTACGTGGCTGAGGTCTGGGTCGCCGAGGTCGTTGTTAAGGCGTCAAACACACCGATGCACACTGGACAGCGGGAACCCGACGATCAAAAAATGGTCCAGGCCATTTCGACACGATCGGCGATCTCGCAGTGGGGGCCTGGTTGCTGCTACGTGTCAAACATAGCGAGATAGCTGGCAAGGTCGCTGTTGCGTCACAAAACCTGTGAAAAAAACAGTGATCTCGCTAGGTGTGACGGGGGCATTACATTCTATTGCTATATCTTACATTATACTTATCACTATGCATATTATCAATACACTACAAATACACGTTACATTAGCAAACATCATTGTCCAGGGACACTTCACATAGATAAGAGCACTATACTTGTTAATATTCACACTTCACTGTAGGGGACATCATCAACCCCCTACATACCTCCCTGCTTAAACATGGTTGTCCCAGCCATGCAATACCTGTATCATGAAAACAAGCATAAAAACCTTTAAAACACTTTTCAGTCCTTTTCCTTTCTCCCATCTGGACACTGGATAGGGGCATATTTTTGAGTTGTTTCTGATGCTCATGGACGGCAAGGGCTCATAAGCAACAGTCCTTCCTTGCCACGGGCTACACACAAAATCTTAGGCCCGACTCCCACTTCTGGTTGATGGCATCTCCCTCCTCTCCCTCTGTGGATGACAGTTTCTTAAGGGTACCTTTACACGCCGCAACTATCACCGGCGATCGGAGGCAGCCGAACGTGCGCGTGCACGTTTTTGACAGTTGCTACCGAACGCCAATGCCGCATGTACACGCTGCAATTGCGCCCTCAACCTAAGGGAACGTGGCTCCCTGGAAGTTGACACAGAACCTGCGGGAAACATCCGGTTGCCTCCCAACGCCGCTTCATACGACGCAATCCCCAAAGGAATGTGGGCGTACATGTTCAGCGCCGCAAGGACAGAGGCGTGACAGTGTTGTGTATTCCGTGCCCCAAACACGCTGATTATACAACGCAATAGCGTCATGATTGGCCAGCCTGCGCAGGAAGGCTGGCTAATACATGACACCATTGCAATTGTGTAGTGTGAATGGACAGCTCTTTAAATATGTTGCCCTGTGAAGGGACAGCCAATGGAAACACAGTAGCCACCACCAATCATCGCTGATGGGGCGCGGTATCCTGCACGCTGTGGCACGCCTCTGGGAAATCACTAGGCAATGCAGATTCTATCCCTATCGCCCGTTCACATGCCAAAACCAGGGCAATTCACCTTCAGGGTTGCCTCTGGGTTTTGAACAATGCTCTGAAACCGCAACCGGGAGCAACTTCGAAAATCACCATCGCTTTCCCCAATTACACGCCACAATTTTGTGGCAATTTCAAGGCAACGGTGATGGAATTCCCGATTGCCTCTCAGTTGCTACATCGTAGTTGCGGCAACTTTTCTAGGAATTTCACTGGCAACTTGCTGGTTGCAGTGAAATCATGGGCACATTGTTCTATCTTGTTGCTGTGTACAAATGGAACAATGTCTCCATGATTTCACTGCAACCAGTAAGTTGCCAGTGAAATTCCTAGAAAAGTTGCCGTGTGTAAAGGTACCTTAATAAAATATTTGCCGCTCAGTGGTACATGGCAACTCTATGGCAAAAGGACAAGTACAAGGGACAAGTCCATGGCAAAGTAGCAAGTCCATGGGACAAGGGGCAGTCCATGTCACAGGATCCTTAGCAATGGGCTTTAAATCCTTTCACTGTTCACTCCCCGCAATCAGGCAGGGGAAAAAAACACACGGGCAACCTTGGAGAGAAAAACAAGCACAAAACTTCGGCCATTGTTAGTTTCACTCAGGACTTTCCTGCTACAGCCCTCAGGAACACAGAACGACTCCTTTTCTCCAGGTGCAACAGGCACATGTGTGGCACCCCAGTGTTGCCACAATGGCATTGCCTCTCTCAGGGAGTGATGTCATGCTTGGAAGCAAGAAGAGCCCACCACACCAGGTAAACCAAACCCACAGCATGCAACATCTGTCCTGACTCCAGGCGAGAAGGGGAGCTCTTAAACCTGGGTTCAGGGGAGCTCCCCTATAAATTCTGACCTGGGGCAGGGTTAGAGAGTTCAGTTCCTAGAAAGACTGTGAAGACGACCTGTGAACTGGAGCAGTGCTAAGCTCGTTCCAGCAGAGTAGAGAAGGAACAGCAAGCATGAGTGATCTATAGGAGAGGGTCTGAGGAAGGAGAGAAACAGGCCTGGGGAGTGGAGCCTGCTGATCGGCTCACCCCAGAGCAGAGTGCCAGAAGTGGACACCGGAGTCTGAGGTTGTGAGGGTACTACAGGCCCAGCAGCCAAAACCAGAAGACGGGAGATTCCACATCTCCCAGCCACAGCAAACCACATGGAGGCATAGCAGCACTGGAGGAGAGGTGCCCGGGAAGGGCTCAAGCTGTCTGCCATACTGGTGAGAGACTTTCTAGCAGGAAGAGAGGGTAGCAGCTTAGCTACAGGCAGCCAGTACCAGCAAAGGGACGCGCAGCAGGGAGGCCTCAGAACTCACCGGGTGAGCATATCCCCAACTTGCTTCCAGGCCAGCCGGATTCTTAACATCTTCTGTGGACAGTGTCTTGGTCTGAACCTGCTACTACCAGTAAAGGTAAAGGAGACTACGTACTGTGTGTCTGTCAGTTATTCTGTGCCCTCAGTCCTGCACCCCAACGGCCTACCAGACGCAGACTTTACCAGTTGCCTTGGGGAACCGCTCCACCTGTGGGGAGCAATACCACCTTAGCTGCATTTCCATCATCCCCAGAGGTCCCGCACCGCAGCATCGGCCATCAATAGCTGAACATCATTGGTGGCATCACAACAACAATCCCCAAAATGCCTAAACTTTTATCTGATACCAAGGGTCATGGAGCCAGGTCTCGACCCCTGCAACTCCCCAGAAGTATTAAAGCCCAGTTCCGAGTACCCCACGGTCGTTGGGCGCATCACATGAGCTTAGCGTCTTTGACTCCAGTTCTTTCACCATACTTTACACTGCAGCCACTCTTGGGTCAGGGGGACCAACATGGTTGAGCCTAACTCCTCTGTGGGCTCTGGCTTGTCGTTATCTACCTCCACTTTGATTGGCTGCAGGGCTAGCAGGTCCAGGCATACTGCAGGACCCACATCCTGACCTTTGGCTGCTCCAGGTGGCATCAAATGGCCTCTTCAGCAAACTCTTCCCTAAAGCTCTTTTTCACAACCAATGCTGGAGACCTCCACGCTGCAGCACTGCTTCTCCAAAATGGCGCCAGCCAGGACAGTGATGCACGCTTCCTGTGTGGCTGGTCCCACCTTTTCTGGTGCCAAGGACCTCCCGCGTCACCCGTCTGTCTTGCTGGCTGCACCAACAGGCATGCATCTCTCACACTCTGGTCTACACTTAACAGACCATGCCTCTTCAGGCATCGCACCCTCCACTCACAAACACCGCCTTCTTTGGGCCAGACCTTCTTCCAGTGGACGTCCCTCTGGAACATTCCTCCCTTCTTAGCACGGACTCCAGCCACTGTGCCTCTCCTTCTGGAGGGCTGGATGATCATCATTCTGGCATCATGCTGCTACCATCTTGGAGGCCACAATGCAATCTGCCATTTTAGGAGTATTTCTCCCTGCAAAGCAGGCCATCTGTTCCTTTACAGTCAGCAACAGTCTCTTTGTTTTAGGCATCTTCCTCGTAACCACATACATTTTGTCATGCAGGGTACAACTCTGCTTGCAGCACGACTTGAAGCGGTGTTGGGGTTATATGGGGTGGTGGTTGCCCATAGACTAGTGCTGTGATCGGTTCTCCCCAACACATTACAATAAAGGAGTTGTCCGATCTAAAATGATAACTCTGACTCTGTGTGACTGCAGAATTATCAATCTTTCCAGCGCCCGCACTGAATGCTGCGAGGATTCGCTGTTTCTAAACTGGGAATGGACCGCAGTCATGCGGTATGCATGTTCCCGGGCACTGTGGTTGGAGCTTCCGTCTAGTGGGAACGGCCTTGCTCAATAAAACATGCCCACTAGACGGTCTTGCCCACTCCACACACTTGTATTGAGCAAGGCTGCGCCCACTAGCCTTGTTTTGCAGGGAACAATCAGATCAAATAATTGCGGTCCGTTTCCGGCTTTCAAATCAGTGAATCCTCACAGCACACAGTGCTTGTCACACAGAGTGACTGCAGAATTATCATTTCAGATTAAACAATGCTTAAAAACTGAGATTCCCTGGTGTGTGTGGGTGCTGATGATCTTACTTTTTGTAATTTAAACTGCTTCAGACGTGCGCCTCATCCGGTTCATTGGATTGTCCGATAGGGAAAAATGACAGTAAAACCAAGGCACGCTTTACGGTAAACACCTTGAATGAACATTATACATTAGGCAGTGCACTTTGGCTCTTCTGTGTAACACAGAGGCTCTTTTTGCAAGAAAGCAACACAAACATATCATTTGTTTGTGTTGCTTTTTTACTCCGTTTTCGGGGGACAGAGACAGAGACACACTTTATTACCATTCCTGGCGATCCCACGACGAGATCCGGTGAGGTCTTACTTCCGAACACAAGCAGGACTTGTGAGTAGTGTGAGTAGTATTTACAGGATGTGCACTTATGTGACTCTCAGGCTGAGTCACATGGGCAGGTCCTGATAGTACTGTACCCCCATGTATACCCACTGTCAATGCCCAGAAGGAAGACATCGCTGGGGCTCACCGTGGGCACAGTAATGGAGTGTTGGTGTTGTGAAAAGTGCAGCAGAAAAACGGAACACTAATTGACATGTTCATTATTTTCTGGATACACTTTCTGCACCACTAACACATCAGTCAAAAACGCTGACATCTGAACAGCAAATTGATAGTTCCATTCACGTTGCTGGCAGATGCAGTGACTGATCTGTTTTGGTGCAGTTTAACTGATACACCCACAGGAACCAGGGTACTCTGGACCGGGTTTTACTGTCTCTGGGGTGTCAAGGCGCCGTTGCCCAGTCCCTTTGTCCCAGATGCGGCAATAAAAAGGGGTATTTACAAGGGAGGTGAAAGATTTTTCGTGACGCCACCCATAGTATGTGGTCAATGTGACCACCGCTGCCGTATTCCTGCTGGGGACGGTGATGAAGGGCAGCGTAGATGGTAAGCCTCCAGAGGTAGGGCTGGGTATCCCCGGGCAGGTTTAGTGGGGGCTGTGTACTCTGGATGCTACACCGGTTCCTCTCCTGCAGCTTCTCCAGCCAGCAAGCAGGGACACAGGGACAGCCAGGCAGCTCCGCAGGTGGGGGTTCTGCTGCAGTTTGGCAATAAACAGTCTCAGGCACTTTTGAGCAGGCCGGGTTCTTACACATTACCGGGGACCTAGGTTCTACTACAGCTCGGACGGTTCCTCTGTGTTGCTCCCTTCAATGTACCTTTCAGGCCCTGCTTGTCTCTCTCTGTCCTCACTCACGGGTTCGGTCTGGTCGTCACGGGCTCTTTAGTGGTGGTTCCCTCTGCTTTAGGGTCACTAGCCCTAGTAAGATGGCTGTGCTCCTACTCCGTCGCAGTAGGTAAGTCGCGGGTCATAGAGTCCCCGTACCACGCCGGGTTGTCTCGTGATTAGGGTCGTGAAGTCTCCCCAGTCACCTCTACAGAACTGGCTCTCTGGTCTTCCTGGCCTAGCTCTCCAGTGATCCAGGTGTGATTTGGGCTCACCAGGCTCCTTCTGCCTCCCCGGTTGTCAGCTCTGGGTCCTCCGGCCAGCTATATTAGTGACGGCTGCCGGGGACCGTTGTTCTCCCACCATTCTTTAGTGTTCAGCTGTGGGGTGTGTCTGCTTGGGGATCAGATACTTTCCTTCTCTGGGGCAGGCTCCCTCCTGGGTAATTACCTCCAGGCTATCCGGGAGTCTTACTGCCGATCTGCCTCCTGGGCAACCTTCCTCCAGGGCTCCTCGATCGATTCTCTCACCCAACTTAGTGTTCCAGTGTTTAACTACTGTTCCTCCACCCACTTGTCCGGGTTCTACCTCTCTCTCCACCCACACGTCTCTAAACTCCCGCCACCCCTTGGCCTACATAGAATCAGTGGCTTTGAGTCGGAGTGTGTCGGTGTGCGGATGTTTTAAGTCGACCGTCTGGCTGCAGTTCACCCTGTGGCCAGCCTGGTTGTAGGGGCACCCACATAACCCCTTAAGGTACCTTTACACGCCGCCACTGGGTGGTAGCAACTGCCTGGCATTGGGGATTTTTGTGTCTGTTACCATGAAATTGCTACGAAATGGCGGCGTGTAAATTGGGAAGTTGATTGCGATACCCGCTGTTGATTTGGATACCTGTTTCTGAGCCATGCTCAAAAACCCAAGGCAACACAAAGGCACAATTGCCATGGTAGTGGCGTCTAAATGGGGCACAGGGATGGAATTTCCGTTGCCTAGTGAATTCCCAGGGGCATGACACAGCCTCATGGATACCTCGCCCCATCAGTGATCAATGGTGGGGGCTACTGTGTAACCATTGGCTGTCCCTTCACAGGGCGCCATATTTAAAGAGCTGTCCATTCACACTCCACAATTGGAATGGCGTCATGTATTAGCCAGACTTCCTGCGCAGGCTGGCCAATCATGACGCTATTGCGTTGTCCAATCAGCGTATTAGCGTCACGGAATACACAACTCTGTCACGCCTATGTACTTGCGGCGCGAAAGATGTACGCCCATATTCCTTTGTGGTAGCGGCGTGTGAAGCGGCGAAGGTATTCAACAGAACGTTATCCGCAGGATCTGTTGGACCTTCCGGGGAACAAAGATACCTTCAGTTGACAACACAATGGCGGCGTGTACATGCGGCATCGGCGATCGGTATCAACCGTTAAAAACGTGCGCATGCACGTGCGGTTGATACAGTGGCAGCGTGTAAAGGTACCTTTACTGACGGAGCAAATTAGTTTTTTTGTTACATATTGGACTTCATGTTAGTGGTAAATTTAGGATGATATTTTTTGTGTTTATTGGTGAAAAAAAATGGAATTTTGGCGAAAAGTTTGAAGATTTTGCAATTTTCAACTTTTGAGCTTTTATTCCATTCAACCAGAGTTATGTCACAAAAAATAGTGAATAACATTTCCCACATTTCTACTTTACATCAACACAATTTTGGAAACAATTTTTTTTTTTGTTAGAAAGGTTCAAAGTACATCAATAATTTTTCATTTTTACATCAAAATTTACAAAACCATTTTTTTAGGGCCCATATCACATTTGAAGTGACTTTGAGAGGCCTATGTGATAGAAACACCCAAAAGTGACACCATTCCAAAAACTGCACCCCTCAAGCTACTCAAAGCCACATTCAAGAAGATTATTAACTCTTCAGGTGCTTCACAGGAATGAATGCAAAGATGAATGAAAAAAGAAATGCATTTATATTTTACCTAAAAATGTTGCGTTAGCATCAATTACCGTATATACTCGCGTATAAGCCGAGTTTTTCAGCCTGCAGGAGCCACCGGAAGCCTTAAGGAAGATGGCTGGAGACGGCGGGGGCTCGGGGGCAGGTGAGCATGAACTTTTTTTTTTTCCTTTTTTTCATCCTCCGGCTACGATTTTATGCCGGAATCGGGTGCCTATTTGGCACCCGATTCCAGGCATCAGATGGAAGCCGAAGCTGTCCGATTTATATCGGACAGCATCGGCTCCCTAAAAATCGTAGTCTGAAAGCACCCTAAGTTAGATATCAGCGCTGGAGGCCGGCCGCTGAGGTGATGTGATGCAGCTTGGGTGTTACAGCTCCCCACAGGTGGAGCATTACCTCAGGGCAGCAAGGGTGGATGAGGTGAGTCATTGTTCTTACCCTTCTTGGCGATGCAGAGGCCCTCTGGGCACCGGCGGGAAGGAGGACAGACACCAATTCAACTCCAAACGTCACTTTACTGGTACCGGTAGATGTTATAGTACACAGTTACAGTCTGGTTCCACGGGGACGTAGCCACAGGTTTCAGGTTGTCTTATAGAGTCTGTCGGTGTACCTTCCTTTATGGCTTTTGGGGTCCCAGTCTTTCCTTACACTGTCCTTAACCACCTTTGCAGAGCTCCTCGCCAGTCCCTTGGTCTGTTACTGGTAGACACGGCTTGTTCCTTACCGATACGGACGGGAGCGACAACAGACAAATACTCCCGCCACCGGAATTTGGCCAGTTATCTACAGTGTCCTGGACCTGTTTTGGGACTGAGGTGGAGGTACGTCTTTGTGGCACTACGGCTCCCTTATTCCGGTCCCGCAGTCGTACGGTTTGCAGTGAGGGATAGACCACTCACTGCCTCGGCTCCAATATGCCAGCTGCTGTCCCCAGACGTTTCCAACCGCTCCTGGATCATCTCCTTCTGTCCTGGGTCACCCTCTTGAAGACGGGTGCCCTCCTGTCAGAGGCGTGTCCTCTCTGGCTGCCTTCCCAGCACAAACTCTACTGAACCCTCTCTTAAGTCTCCCGCTCTAACCTAGGCTCCACCCCCTTTGGGACCTACTGAATAATCAGTCCCCTACTCTAAGGTGGCCTAGTGTTGTGTGTTAAAGACAGACTCCATAAAGGAAAACCCCAAACCCATAACTACAGAGGCACTACACCTGCTGTTTGGGGTGCAGTACCTTCCTGTGGCGCCTAGCCATTGGGGCGCCACAATAGCATGACAAATTAGATGCTAAAATTTGTTACCCAGTTTCTTCTAAGCGCACCGATACCCCACATGGGGTCAGAAACCGTTGTTTGAATAAACGGGAGGGCTCAGAAGAGAAGGAGCACTATTTGAATTTTCGAAAGCAAATTTGGGTGAAATAGATGACAGTTACCATCTTGCATATCCCGAACCCCTAAAGTAAACAGCAGAAACCCTCCTCAAGTAACACCATTTTCACAGTGCGCACAGAAGAGGTGCATGCACATCGGTGTGCGCACAGGTGGGGCACGCACACAGAAGATGAGAAACTGCCGGTGCCAGGATCGCAGGTCCTAAGGATCGTGTGACCGGAGACAGGTAAAAGAGAGGGGCTAGGGGAGTGGAGGGGTCGGGGGTGTGCAAACTCCATCCAACCTGACATTTCAATATGTCAGATTGGATGGCGTTTCAGAGGAGGAGGCGGCGTGCGCGAGTAATGGGGGCAGAAGGAGGCAGATGGAGGGGGTCGGAGGCTGCAGAAAGTGTGGGGAGGAACTGGGGGACTGAAGACCACTGGGGGATGTGATTACCATGCGATCTGATTTGTGACCTGTCAGATCGCATGGACATGCAGGGGAGGCGGTGTATTTTAACACGCACCGCCTCCATTTTGGGATGGGTGGGGATGAGAGGGAGATCTCCATTACCGGGGGTCTTGGGGGCCTTAGGGGTTAACATTTCTCTTTCATCCAACTTGTGCTGTCATGTTAGATGAAAGACAAAGTATTTTTACCTGCGGTGACTTTTATTGTAATGCGATGACCGGTAAACGGTGTTTACCAGTCGTCACATTACTGGTAAAAATGTACTGATTCATGAACTCCAGGGTCTCAGCTACCCCTGGTAACTGAAACACCAGAGAGTTTATGTCACTGGGAGGCGCTAGAGGGCTTTCTCTGTACTTACGTCTCTAGACGTAAGAACAGAATAAGTACCCTTTTTGTGGACGTCTCAAGTCAGTGGGCCGTCATTATTGGGTTAAAAAAAAAAACAACGGACAGTGATCCCTTGCAGGAGGACGCTCCCAGAACCTTTTTCTTCCTTTCAACGGCAGCATCGTGACTTCTTCTGGTCCCCCAAGCCTGACCACCTCGCTGGACTCGCTTCCCCTTCTCCCCGTCTCACATGCCTTCTCCAGTTTTCCAGCACCTGAGTTTCTGTCACCCACATCTTGCTTACTAGATCCTTGCTGCTTCTATTCTCTCTTGCCCATGTTTAATATTGTCCTGCCTAGTGGTATTGTGTAGCCATTTGCAAAAATGGATATCATTGTTGGTGTTTTTGTAATACTGATTTAACCAGTTTACGTGTGTTGCTGCATTTGCCCTGTATTTGCTGTCTTATCTCTGTCCCTCTATGACCAGCAATGGTGTTTAGTCCTATTATATTAAATTTGTGCACACCTTCTCTCTTTGTCCTCCCTGATTTATTCTATTCTGTCAGCCTTCAGACACAATCACCAATCTTGGACTCCTCGGCTCTTGCTAAGGCTGGCTTCACACTTGCAGATGCATCTGCAGCGTTTTGCAGATGCATCTGCAAGTATCAGCATGCAGACCGCGGCCGTGGTGTGAATGCTCTCATTCATTCCTATATGTGAGCCGTAAGCAGGCGTATGCCTGCTTACAGATCACACTCTCCCGCCCGCACTATGGACGCGAGATGTTGCGTCCAAGGTGCGGGGCGGGAGTGTGTGATCTGTCAGCAGGCATACGCCTGCTTACGGCTCACATACAGGAATGAATGAGAGCATTCAGACCGCGGTGCGCCCTATTATAAACATAGGGGCCGCGGTCTGCATGCTGATACTTGCAGATGCATCTGCAAAACGCTGCAGATGCATCTGCAAGTGTGAAGGCAGCCTTAGCGCTCTCTTACCTTGCAGAGCCCTCACTGAAACTTTAATAGTCTCTCTCTATAACTCTTTACTCTTCCAACAGGGGCCTAATAGATGCTTAACCCCTAGTGGCCCTAGGCTGCTCACCAAGCATCCTACTTTACAGCTCTATCTTATAGCAAAACTTAGGCCCCTTTCAAATCAGTGTTTTTTTCAAATTGCGACAGATCCGGCAGATTTACCGCATCTGCCGCCTAACGGTCGCACTTGCGGCAAGCCCCATGCATTGTCTATGGGGCTTCTAGCAGGTGTGGCAAGTGCGTTATTGCCGCCATCTGGCACTTGCGGCAATACCGCACTTGCCGCACACCCCATAGACAATGCATGGTGTTTGCTGCAAGTGTGACGTAAGTTCGACCGTTAGGTGGCAGATGCGGTAAATCTGCCGGATCTGTCGCAATTTGAAAAAAACGCTGATGTGAAAGGGACCTAACACTGCTGCATTTGCAGAACATTCTTATTTTAAATTATTTTGCTATACCTTACAATATGCTTATTAAGCAAATTATCAACACAGTAGAAATACACTTTACATTAGCAAACATAATTGTGCATGGACACTTCTTATAGACATACAGCACTGTACATCTTAAAATTCACATTTTACTGTAGGGACATCGTCATCCCCTACAGAAACATCACTTAATCCTTGCAGAACAGGGACATCATTGGCACCACACTTCAACGTTACATGGATTTTCTTCATGGTTATTGATAATTTAACGACAGACTGCTTCCCTGGCACTTGGGCTACCATATTCACATTCAAGCCTCTCGTCCCCTCCTCCAGTGCCATTGTAAATACACAGTGTCAAAGGGTGTTTTTAGGTCCCCTCCATCCCACCCACAGGGATTTAGCCAAAACTAATGAAGGGGTCAAGGAAACAGCACTTGTCTTCCTTCGTCTACAGCCCGCTTCTCAGAGTCCTACAGCCTTCAGCAGCAAAGGGTATTGATGAGTATTCGCCAAGGGAAAACACACTCCACCTGTGACTCATGGACTCAACCCTTGAGGATGCTGTGTGTGTCCAGATCCCGAGGATGACCAGGAGGGTCTGGCCAAATAGTTGCTTGGGGCCTTCACTCAGCACACCTCTCACAGGCACCATGTCTGTCACTTCTCCTTCACTGGGACTCTCCTCCTGAATCTACACTTCAAGCTTGTTTTGTTACCTAGACCCCACCCCTAGTGGGTGGACTCACTAGTTAAGCTAAGAACACTTTCACTTCTAGAGTAAACTCATAGCTCAACCCTTAAGGGGTGCATTGGCTCACTAGCTAATTTAACCCTAGTATACCCGAAGCAAAAGGGAATAGCAGCACAAGCGTTATACACATATAACTTCTAAAAGCAGCCATAAGACAAATATACCCTCCTCTTCGGAGTGGCAGAACTCTGTCCCTCTTACACAGCTATGGGTATCAGTGTGGGCATGAAGGACCCAGTGCATCAGGATTCTGGACTAGTGCTACAGTTTATTGTTTCCTTTTGTTTGTTAGGAAAGGTTAAATATAAAGCTCACAGTCCAAATAAAGAAAGCTGGGCACTGCAGGTTAACACAAGGAAGGTCGGTCCCAGGCTAATGTGACGGTAATAGTGGAGTTGGAGCAGATACCAGCAAAGGGTGTTGCTCTGTTTAATTACCATAAGTGGTATACATCAGCAAAACTTTTTGATGAAAGAACGGCACTCACCCAAGGTAGGCTGGCTCTTAATCTTTAATTCCATGTGAACATGTACCGTTGTTTGCACGAATGTACGTGTTCATGTGGCATTAAAGTTTAAGAGCCAGCATGCTTTGAGTGAGTGTCGTTCTTTCTTCAAAAAGTTTTCCTTAAATATTAAAGCGATAAAGTAGCTTCATTTTCTATTTTTGGGAGCAATGGACAGAATACCACAATGTGCTTATTAGAGGGAGATACCTTGCCTATTATGGTCATTGACTCACTCTGCATGGTTATCTGCATTTCTGTCATGTCAATACCACAACTTATGCTGTGTGTGCCCACGATGAGTTTTGGGGAAGTTTTTGATGCTGCATATTTTTGCTGCATCGAAGGCAGTATTTGTAGCCAAATCCAGGAGCAGGTAATAAACACAGAAGTGGTTACCGTGTGATACTATGATACTTTTCCTCTGATTGTTCCACTCCTGGTTTTCTTATAAATTCTGAGGTAAAAATCTCGCCAAATACTTATAGAGGGAACATAGCCCAAGACCACATACACACGTTCAGTATTTGGTGAGTTTTTTACCTCAGTATTTGTAAGACACAAGCAGGAGTGGGTGATAAATACAGAAGTGGGGACGTGCTTCTATTAGGGTATGTGCACACTGGCCGGATTAGGGTCGGTTTAGGTGTGTAAACCGCCGGTCGGTTTACATAAATTTCATGTAAATTTATGTTAATCCAAACCGGCGTTTGGATTAACATTAAAACCTATGTAAACCGACACCCGGTGTCCACACACCGGCGGTTTACACATGCTCATCCGTTGCTAACCCGCTGGGTTCCCAGCGGGTTAGCAACGAATGAGCATGTTCTATAAACCGTCCGGTTCTGCAGCGGCTGCAAGCAGAATTATGTACTGCTTCCAGCCGCCGCAACACCGCCGGCGCTAATCCGCTGGCCACCCGCCCGGCACCCGCCCGGCACCCGCAGCACATACCCGCCAGGATGCCGGTGGACGGCTCCGGAGCTTCCTGGCGGGTCCGCCCAGCCGCCGCCGACCAACCCGCCGGCCAATGTGCACCTAGCCTTACACATTTCTTCTGATTGTTCCACTCCTGGTTTTGGCTACAAATACTGAGGTAAAAATCTCATTAAATACTCTGTGTGCACATGGCCTTACACTTTCGGCAAAGTTTATGTGATTTATAAAAATCTTATGTCTCATCAGTGACAATTGCCACCTCCTATGTCAGTAATAGGAAAGTCTTCCCTGAATACAGATTTTACCTCAGAATTGAGAATTTTGATAATAACTGATCAATTCTGGCAGCGAAAGAAGCAGATTTGTCTGATAAGATATCTTACAAATTTTCATGTGTACATTGATTTATGACATAAAAATTAAAATGACGGTTACGCTTTAAACTACGATTGCACAAGTTTATATCATATGATCTGCGGATCTTACAAAGACTACAACAATGAGACTTTGGGAGTCAGCTACAATTGCTGTCTGTTTATCCCTTGGCTTAGACCCACCTTGTTCCCTTGATAAAGTTTGGCATAAAAATGAAATAAAACTCTATACCTTCAGAAGAGGGCAGTATGTCTTGAGAACATTGCAATCTCCCGACGTGCAGCTGCTCCCCTGTAGAGATACACTGGTAAGCAGCTGCCTGGAATTGAGCGCAACTAATAGGCGATCAACCACAAACAGCTCCTGTTATTTCCGATCGATTCCAGGCAGACAGAAATGTAACTAACAAAATGAGTAAAGTGACCTAAGGAGTCATTAGAAGTATTAAGCAATACTGCACAAAACCCGGGTGTCATTTTCGGGAATATTGATGTGGATTTGTAGCAGATCATTCTGCACAATTTGCACAAAGCGGGGATGTACCTAATGTACAGGTAGCAGTTTTTTGCATGGACAATCTTAACATTCTTGGATAAAAAGGCTAAATTATTATAAAAAGAATTGCTCAAGGCTGGTTTGGCGTCACTAAGCGATTCCGAAATGTCTATGATGTTGCACAGCAAATAGGATATTACGGTAACCTTACAGAACAACAGGATTTTCTATTTCTTTGCCTTCAGCGAAACTTACATACAGGTGCTGCATCTAACTACGGTAGGAAAAAAAATGATCTTTAAGAAACAGTGCCATCCTTGAACATAGACTATGTCAGGTATTGCAATGTGACTAAGCATTATTACCAGATAGCCCAATAGACAAGAATGTAAAAATTAATATCAGGGGAAGTTGTGGGTGCAGAGTGATGACTGATTTCTCTCTATGATACTATTTGGTGATTAGCATTCAAGGTGCTATGATGAAGCTGAGCAATATTCCCAACAACTAGATGAAATGTGGGCACCCTCCTGGCAGTGAGTCCGGTGGTATTATGTGAAGGTGACTGGAGATGGACTCTGGTGTAGGTTCTGTTGCAGATATTTGCTTTCAGCAGAATCCTTCAACACTCATGTAAGATATTTTTCCTGAATAATCACTGCTGTTTCTCCACTTTTCTGGAGTAATTTCCTCCTATTTAGTGACTTTAGTATTTGTGCCTTATTCTCTATGCTTTAAAGAGGACCTGTCACCAAACCAGGCATGGTGATCTTATTACAGCACTGGATACAGCATGTCTCCAGCATGCAGACAAGGGGTCCCCCAGCACCCTGGGGGCGGGGCTACACGGGAGAGAAAAAAAAACTCTGTTTAAATGCTGCAGACAGGGAAAAAATGATTGGCAGCCATGGGCAGATTATACATGCAGGGGGTGTGAATCTGCCCTTGGCTGCAGCCCCTAGCCACCTCCTTAGTGGCTGGAGCATGTAAGTTTTCTAAGTGTATTATCTCGGGGTACAGGGCTGCTCAAGTGCTGGGGGACCCCTTGTCTGCATGCTGCAGACATGCTGCATCCAGTGCTGTAATTAGATCACCATGCCTGGTTTGGTGACAGGTCCTCTTTAAGTTTTTTTTTTAAAGTCTTTTATGATTTTTCTTCAACAACTTTGCTCATCTAAATGTGTTAGGGCATGGCTACACTGGCGTGAAAATAATTGGTCCGATTCTCATCCAGGAGAGTTGGTCGAGTGACATCCATTTTTTGATCCATGTGGAATCCGTGTGCTGTCCATGTGTAATCTGTTTTTCTACTCAGCAGCTATTACTAATCATTTGCAGGAACATTTAACAGTTTTCTGAGCTACTGGATGATAATGTGTCCGTGAAAAAATCGAATGCCACAAGGATGGTCAGTGTGCTTGTCAGTGATTTTGTCGGACCCATTGACTTGCATTGGCGACTCTCGCGTGAGGATCTGGATGAGAAAAAAGCATCTGACACACGCTAGTCTGTTATATACTATTAGCTAACATAGGTCAGACTGCAATGCGATAAAATCACGCATTGCAGTCGTCTGATTTTCATGCCAGTGTGGCCGTGCCCTTAGACAAATTCACGAAATGCCACTCTTACTAAATGTCTAATTTTTTGGCCCATCTCCCTTCGGCTGGGTCACACACAGATATCTGGGCAGATATTGTTCACAGATCTCTGGTTGAAGTGAAATCATGGACAAATTGGTCTATTTGTATATGGCCACAAAATGGATCAATTTGTCCATGATTTCACTTCAACCAGAGATCTGTGAACAATATCTGCCCAGATATCTGTGTGTGTGACCCCAGCCTTCAGTTGACCCTGGAATAAAGTTTTTGAAGGAGTGTTCAATGTGGCACAAGTTTGTGACTTCCTAAAGGATTTGTGTATCTTGATGTTAAAAAGTAGCAAATAAATGATAAGGGACAAAAATAAAAGCTTGGATGGTGAGCCAAATTCATGAACCATGTGTGCCATTTTGAAGAACGTGGCAAAAAGAGTCAGCAAATACTACAGGACATCATAAGCAAAGTGACTTCCAATTATGACTCAGGCCCATTGTGACTATGTGCAAAGTCTCAACTGTTTATATATTTATTCTCCATCATCTGTGTTTCAACTAGGGATGAGCGAGTAGTTCGGTATTCATTTAGATAAGTCTAAACGGCCCGTTACACACTACGATATCGTTAATGATATCGTTAGTACGTCACGGGTTTTGGGGCGGAGCAATGATGTCATAACAACGTCGTTGCATGTGACACGTAGAATCAACCAATGATAAGTCAGCTAATCGTTGATCGGAGGTTTATGAACCGACCATAAATCAGTCGTTCATGGTTCGTTCAACCTGCAGCGTCGGTGTGTGTGACACCTTGATAACGATGTCGTTAACGACTTCGCCTATTCAGAGTTGGAGACGTAGGCAACCAAACGACCGCAAGTATCGTTTGCTTGTCGCGGAATCATTGCTGTGTCGTTCTCGACATCAGTACGTGTGACACCTCACTAGTGATCATTGAACATCGTTTCAGCGATGTAGGTCAATTTGGGATCTTTGGTTGGTTCGCTGACACATTGAAGCGTGTAACCCGGGCTTAAGGCTGGTTTCACACTACCGTTTTTAAGAGTACAGGGGCATGAAAAAGCCTGCATGCCCCCAAATTCCCCTGCAATGAAGAAACTGGATGAACCATGTGTGGGAGCATCCGGTTGTATATTTGACAGGGATTTGGTGTGGTTCTGTGCATTTGCAGTTTATAGTACACGAACCAGAAATCCGGATCCACTTGGATTTGGAGTATGTATGAATCGATGTCTCCTAGACTCCATTCAGATTTAACCTGTGGTGCCCTGGATCTGGGTGGATCTGGGGGCTCACGTTTTTTTTTCACGGAGACCAAAATCGCAGCAAGATGCAGATTGGGGCCGAAAAATGATGTGGGTGCATCCAGCTAAGGCCAGATTCACACAGATTCAAAAAACAGTAGTGTGAAACCACCTAACCGAATACTTTTTCCTATTCGGATAGTTCTCCTAAATACTTAACATAATGTAAGTCAATGGGGAACTTGGATATTTGTCTGGGGAATCTTACACACAAACAGTATATTAATAGTGTATAATAGTACAAATACTATGTGTACAAGATTCCCCATACAAATATCTGAGTTCCCCATTGACTTGCATTATGTCCAGTGTTTGGGATGAAAATCCAAGTAGGAAAAAGTATTCAGTTAGGGCCGCTTTACACAAATCAACTTCTGTGTCCAACTTCTGAACAGATCTCTGGTTGCAGTGAAATCATGGACACATTGCTCCATTTTATACACAGCCACAATTGAACATGTTCCAGATCCACAACCAAGATCGTTCAGAGTGACACAGAGTGTGTGTGTAAAGCGCCTTAGCTTATCCACTGAATATAACCTCACTCATCACTTGTCTCAACCTAACTGTTGAGATTTCAGCTTTCAGCAGAATCATCAGCACTCTGACATTGTGGGAGTATAAACGGTTTCATTTGCAACAAAGAGCAATCATTATCTTCTCAACACAGTAATGAACAGGTGAGACTCTGTACACACGGACACAATGTCTGAGTGCGAATGATTCCGCTGAAAGATGAAATCTGCAACAGGTTAATACTAATCACAAATGTCCCCTTTATCATGGGTCTCACCCTCGGCTGCCTCTATGCTACTGTAGTACATCCTTGTGTGTCCCAACATTCACAGTCCTTGATAATATAAAGCCAATGCAATAGCTAAATAATAGAAGACGCTCATACATCCCAGCAGCGACCTCCGTGTTCCTGTTAACTCATGAATGTCTGTCTCTGGCCCCAACCAATATCGCTGTTCCTTTAAGGAAACGCAAGGGAGCTAATCCCAGACTTAATGAACAGCAGGCTGATGTATATCTGCCAAGGAATGGATTGGACCTTCTACAAGAGCCCGGCTGTCTGCTGCCTCATTAAAACAAATCAAATATGATCTGAAAAATCAAAGGGTAATTGTTATGTTAATGAGTCTCCAGGAGGTGGCATAGGGGGCGTTATGGGGTCTAGTGCAAGAACATGATAATGCTATTGAAATAAGACCAGACAGATGAGTATTAAATGATATTGTATCATTTGTATTAATTTTATTGTGTGATGGTGATATTGAAATAGAAGATATCACAATATTATTATTGCAACATAATACATCAAAATAGAAAACTATCAATTTCATTTAACGGGAAGGACAGGCTCTCTTTAGAAATTGCGCCAGGGAGAAGAGGGTTAAACGGTTATTTTTCCCCGTCCAAAGCTGATTTCCAGCTGATTGTGTCTGATATTTATATCTGAGCTCCTCTCTCTGCCAGGGAGGCTGTGGAGTGTGTGAATTGTGTGCGAGGCTCTTTGGCTGGGGGTGGGTGGTTGGGGAGGCATGGAGGAGGTGCAGTCCAGCACTACAGATATTGGGAGGTGGTGTTTCTTTATTACTGAAGTGGGGTAGAGATTCAGGTGGTGAAGGAAGCAGATGGGTTCAGACAGATAATAACTAGGCTCAGACGCAGGCGCTGGGGAGAGCTATGCACTTCTGCATATTGTAAAGTTGACTTGAATGGACTATGGGGAAACAGATGCCTCTGGATATCGCATTATTCTGGTTGCCCTCTTTTATAGAAAGATGCCCAATCTACTGACTGTACCATTGGATACTATGCTGTCAGCCTAGAGACTGCTGTGGGTGCTGAAATGGCCAGCACCCAGCAAACCTGGCATCTGAATGACTCCTGGAAGACCAGTGGAGGTACCACAGCCTTACCAGGCAACTTTGCCTTTGTCTGGACGGTGGTTTTGGCTGTACTCATGGGGATTTTGATAGTGACCACTGTTTTAGGCAATGCATTGGTCATGTTGGCATTTGTGGTGGACTCCAGTCTTAGGACGCAGAACAACTACTTCCTACTCAACCTGGCTATCTCTGACTTTCTAGTAGGTAAAGTATCCAACTATCCTTCTTCTTCCTCTGCTCTGTTCATACAAGGCTGGCACAGGCTGGAGCTGTTGGGTAATGCCATTTGGAATCACATCCAACTCAAGTCCATGCAATGGATATATGTCATTGGGGACAATCAAGAGTTTTGGATCCAGATTTGTGCATTAATATACATGAAAGTTGCTGATCTCTCTGTAAAGCAGTAATAGGATTTATCTGTTGCTTCTTACAGGAGCCCTGTGCATCCCTCTCTATGTGCCCTATGTGTTGACTGGAAGATGGAGCTTTGGTAGAAGTGTCTGCAAACTGTGGCTGGTCCTCGACTATTTACTGTGCACCTCATCAGTCTTCAATATCGTCCTCATCAGCTACGACAGGTTCATTTCAGTGACCAGAGCTGTGAGTAAACCCCTCCCCCCCCCCCATCTTCCACCAACCAGGGCTGAATGGGTTAATAATATATGGGTACGCTGCTTCGGATGCAAATCTATGCATTTGGATGCAAATGGTGCTACGGGGACAATAATGTACAATCCATCATTCATAGGCAATGGGTGAATGCATGTATTCCTAGTGTCAGACATCGCCCTGCACTTAACTCCTTTGCTACCGGAATGGAACCAATGGAATAATAAAAAGAGAAATCTAGAGGACCCTTCATATTTGTTATCCGGCTGAGCTTCTGCAATATTATTATGTCAATTATAGGAAATCTGTAGGAACTATTCAGCTCAGGTTATAGAGGAGATGATATTCCCATAGAGATGATTGAATGACTTGAGCATGAATTTCACACCAATCTGCACTGGGGCATATGCAATTACTACGTATGAATAGCATTAAGCAAAAGCTTCTGTAAGAAAAACTTCACATAGACAGCTGACAGCGGTAACGGGGTGATGGTTCAGAAAGTGCGTCAGTCAGAAGCCATTCATTTCTAGAATGAACTCAGAATTCGTCACCTTGCTGGTTTTAATCACATAGATTAGAAAAAAAAGAAACTGCATCACTTTTAGTCATAGGCTTTGATAGGTATTGCAGCTCATTCATTTTTTCCTAGCTGCAATACCAGACACAGCCCTAGGAATAAGTGTGGCACTGTTCCCGGAAATAGAAGCAGAACCATGTTTCTAAATTTTATAATGCACCTTCAAGTCATCCAGGCAATTAGATCAAAATTGCATTGTACTGGCTAGGACAAACAGTCTGTATGCCAAACCATATAATGTTTGACTATACCAACATGTATCATAACAGAAACAACATTAACATACATATCTACAGCCCTGTATTCACTTTATTTATCAAAAATAGCACTCTCCTGCACATGTGGCCATGTATGGTATTGCAGCTCAGCCACATGTACTCCAATGGCCTAGCCTTAATACTATGTAGTAGAGGGGTTATAGTGGGGATTATGAGCTGACAAAGAAGCTAGAAAATCCATTCACGTTTGGAGAATTTAATAAAAGAACTACCTGCACCTATTTGTAAGAGATTTCTTTCACCCGGCGTACAGCGCACCATTTCACCTCGGCAGCACAGCCCTTCCGTCTGCAATACCAGAAACAGCCAGCAGACAAGAGAGGTGCTGTTTCTGAAAATAAAACAAGAGGGCATTTTTCTTCTTACTTCATACAGCCCATTATGAAACGCACAGAAACCCAAATTATATGACCTTGATTGGAAGTCTCCCATATCCAGGGCCACGTCTTTTTAAAGGAGAAGTTGCCGGAGAGGACATCACAGGTACTAATGGGTGCCCAAGTTTCATAGAGGCCATGATTTGTCCTTCTATACTGCAATATTACGGGTTCTATGCTGCAAATATAATATGTTGTTGGGCAATTGCATGTTCAAGTCCTATAAGGGGTAAAACAAAAATAAGGTAACAAAAGTAGTTTTTAAAACTATCAAAAAATTAAAATTCCTCCTTTTCCCTCAATTAAAAATAAGAAAAAGTTCATTCTATCACAATTATTAAAATAAAAATTGAATTAACCCCTACTGTAAATGTCAAAATGAGAAAAACATTACACCAGAATTTTTTTTTGTCACCTCACTTACCTAAAAAGAAAGAAAAATTGCTAAAATATTGTATGTACCCATCATTGTTATTCCGTAAAAACGTCAGCTCGCCAAACATAAAACCAAGCTCTCGCAAGTTCCATAGATGAAAAATAAAAATGTTTCTGAACATGGCTCTAGAAACCAAAAACCATTTAATCTGCAAATTTAATATCACCCTAATCGTACTACACTGAAAAATTATGTTGATGGATCATTTTTATCGTATAATGAATGCTGTAAAATAAAAGCCAAAAACTATGGTTGAATTGAACACCTTTCACTAGGTCAATGCCAGCATTTGCTCATATTACCACTGTTCTCCTAAGTATGCATGTTTTTCTTAAATCCGCCTCACGGTTCCTGAGATTTTTATGGTTTTTATAAGGGCAGTGGCTCACAGGATCCTCAGGGGCGGGTGTTTATGCTGCTCTGCATAATTAACCTTTGCACCACGCCCCCTTGTAAAGACCATAAAAAGTAGCAATAAAGAAAAAAGGTTCACATTTCTGTATGTTGGAATTAAAAAAAGAAAAAAATAGAAAAACAACCAATTAATTAGGGGAGCAATGGGAATAAAATGAGAGAAAGTGACCTTGTGATAGGTGCTCTTCAACATTTTTGCTCTGCAGGAGAAATCCAAGCACTGATCACTATAAAAATATACTATATATATGTATTTATAAATTGAAGAAGAAAATCAATTCTACAAATATTGATTCTGCTCTGGTCACTGTCACTCCCATAGATGACATTGCTGAGCAGCTCTGTCACCAGCGTGTAGCTCAGGCCATGTGACTGACGGCTGATTTTACACTTTAATTTTGGGGGATTACTGGGCACATACTCCAACACTGCAGAACATTATTTTTCCAGGCAGTATGTGTTTGTGTCTTGCTGATAGGAGACATCCCTGCACAGTATGGGGCACAACACATAGGCATGTGCACTGCACAGCAAAATGAGGGAACTAATGGCTAAATGTATGATAGGGCAGTGTAGCAGCATGGGATACTCGACACAAGCACAGCAGTGTAGAAGCCGAGAGATCTATAGGAGAAAGCAATCACCAGCCTCATTAGATACCAATGCTGCAGAGGTAGACCTGGGACTGGAGGGGGTTATATAAATCCAGCTACACTTTACAGTATCAGGTCCTCATTATTTGCATTATGTCCACTTGTGGAACATTCTTGTATAGCTCTATAAGGTTTGTTCACATGCTGCGTTTCTGTTGGCTCTTTTTACTCACACGTTTTTTTGCCACAGTTACGTTTTAAAGAACCAGCAAAGTAAATGACATTTCCAAGATCTCATGCACACGCCGCTTACTCTCATCAGTGTGTTTTGCATTTTTTTCCTAATCTGCAGCATGTCAATCGCTTTAGCATTTTTACAGCATTATTCCCCCATTTAAATGAATAAGGAAAACCGCAAGAAAAAACACATCAAAAACAAATTTAAAAAGATGCATATTTTACTAAGTGTTTTCTAAAATTCTGGTTTTCGTTGTGCATGATATACCTATAGACTAGAGATCCATCGCATTTTAACACATCTACCAGCTGAGGGTTGCAGTTTGCAGTCATCATAGCATGGGCTGTGTGAAGAGATAGACCAGGGGTCTCAAACTCCAGACCTCAAGGGCCCTCACAGTTCAGGTTTTTGGGATTTCCTTAGCATTTGACAGTCAGTAATTTAATCTCCTGCACAGGTGATGACTGTCAAATGCTAAGAAAATCTGAAAACTGAATGTGTCGGCGTTGAGGCCTGGAGTTTGAGACCCTTGAGCTAGACCAACATACTCCCTGTACTGCATTAAAATGGTCATGCTGTAGGGGAGATATATGTTCATTCTCAGTTGAATAAGGAAAGGAGTTTATCTTCTTATTTAGTCCACTCAGAGTCCTGTCAGGTTGACTGAACAGATGAATGGGAGTTCACAGTGACTGACTGGATACTGTTTTAACCTGACATCTGCCTCAAGCAAATGTTATTCAATCAACCCATACTGCTATGTATCCTGTGAAATCTGGATGGGTGCACACTGATTTATGGCAGTTGCCATCTAAAAGATCCTGCCAAAGTGCACTAGATAAAGCATAATTTTTTGTTTAAGGTATCTACAGTCATGGCCAAAAGTATTGACACCCCTGCAATTCTGTCAGATAATACTCAGTTTCTTCCTGAAAATGATTCCAATCACAAATTCTTTGGTATTATTATCTTCATTTAATTTGTCTTCAATGAAAAAAAAACACAAAAAGATTTGTCCTAAAGCCAAATTGGGGTCTAATTCCACACCAAACATAAAAAAGGGCGTGGACAAAAGTATTGGCACCCTTAGAAAAATCATGTGATGCTTCTCTAATTTGTGTAATTAACAGCACCTGTAACCTTCCTGTGGCATCTAACAGGTGTTGGCAATAACTAAATCACACTTGCAGCCAGTTGACATGGATTAAAGTTGACTCAACCTCTGTCCTGTGTCCTTGTGTGTACCACATTGAGCATGGAGAAAAAAAGAAGACCAAAGAACTGTCTGAGGACTTGAGAAACCAAATTGTGAGGAAGCATGAGCAATCTCAAGGCTACAAGTCCATCTCCAAAGACCTGAATGTTCCTGTGTCTACCGTGCGCAGTGTCATCAAGAAGTTTAAAGCCCATGGCACTGTGGCTAACTTCCCTAGATGTGGAAGGAAAAGAAAAATTGACGAGAGATTTCAACGCAAGATTGTGCGGATGGTGGATAAAGAACCTCGACTAACATCCAAACAAGTTCAAGCTGCCCTGCAATCCGAGGGTACAACAGTGTCAACCGTACTATCCGTCGGCGTCTGAATGAAAAGGGACTGTATAGTAGGAGACCCAGGAAGACCCCACTTCTTACCCGAGACATAAAAAAGCCAGGCTGGAGTTTGCCAAAACTTACCTGAGAAAGCCTACAACGTTTTGGAAGAATGTTCTCTCTTTTTGGGCAAAGGCATCAACATAGAGTTTACAGGAGAAAAAAAGAGGCATTCAAAGAAAAGAACACGGTCCCTACAGTCAAACATGTCGGAGGTTCCCTGATGTTTTGGGGTTGCTTTGCTGCCTCTGGCACTGGACTGCTTGACCGTGTGCATGGCATTATGAAGTCTGAAGACTACCAACAAATTTTGCAGCATAATGTAGGGCCCAGTGTGAAAAGCTGGGTCTCCCTCAGAGGTCATGGGTCTTCCAGCAAGACAATGACCCAAAACACACTGCAAAAAGCACTAGAAAATGGTTTGAGAGAAAGCACTGGAGACTTCTAAGGTGGCCAGCAATGAGTCCAAACCTGAATCCCATAGAACACCTGTGGAGAGATCTAAAAATGGCAGTTTGGAGAAGGCACCCTTCAAATATCAGGGACCTGGAGCAGTTTGCCAAAGAGGAATGGTCTACAATTCCAGCAGAGCATTGTAAGAAACTCATTGATGGTTACCGGAAGCGGTTGATCGCAGTTATTTTGTCTAAAGGTTGTGCAACCAAGTATTAGGCTGAGGGTGCCAATACTTTTGTCCGGCCCATTTTTGGAGTTTTGTGTGAAATGATCAATGTTTTGCTTTTTGCTTTATTTTCTTTTGTGTTTTTTCATTGAAGACAAATTAAATGAAGAAAATAATACCAAAGAATTTGTGATTGCAATCATTTTCAGGAAGAAACTGATATTATCTGACAGAATTACAGGGGTGTCAATACTTTTGGCCAACACTGTAGGTCTGCATTTTTACCTAGCGGTGGACACTGCAGTTGCTCCTATCTCTGCCACACTCCTATAATGCCTTAACGTGGCATTTCAACATACCCATGCCCTGCCTGCCTTAGTCCCCATTAGGGTAGAGACACACTTATGTGAGCTGCATGCAAGTGTCTTGCATGCATCTTGCATGAGTCACCCAGCCCAGCTTCTGCATCTCTGATCGGGAGCTGATTTTGTTCCTCTGGTGCTCAACGCTCCTGTCCTGGGACCTGGCAGATGGGCCAAGTGACTCATGCGAGATGTCATGCGAGACACTCATATGCATCTCGACATGCGTCTCTCCCACAGTGTGTCTCTGACCTTACTGTGACTTGCTAAAAAAGCACACTGAAGAAAGTCCAGATAACAAGGACTGAAACGTTTGTGCTACATTTGTATAGTCACCTTAATAATATTCCTCACTTCAAATTACTGAGTGCCAAGTTTTTAGTTCATTGTATGCGTATCTGGTCCCCTTGTCACCGACCTGGCAGTGCCTTTATATATTGTTCTCCAGCATTAATAAATCTGTTCTACAATATTCGGAAGTTGCAGAATATGTTTAAAAGGAAGGTTCGCCTTCTCCCCTTCTCAACCACTGTATCTAAAATGAAGAGAGTTTGACAATCCTAATTAAAAATATTCCTTTTTTCCCCAATACAGCTCATATAAATCTCCATGGTAACAGACTGCAACCAAGCCCTGTGTAGCCCAATGGTGCGCCCATACTCAGCTCTGTCACCTCATACTTATTCCTCCGTTTTCCTACCTTCAGAAGGTCAACAGGAGGCAGAATGCAAATAGGAAATGAAATCACATGACGCTGAGTTTGTTTGTAGTCTGTTACCATGGAGACGTTTAGTTTAGCTGTAAATGCAAAACGGTAGAAGAATGCAAAAAGAGCTTTAGGCCACGTGCACACAGTGAGGTTTTTACCCTGTATTTGTAAGCTAAAACTACGAATAGGTAACAAATGCAGAATTGGTGCTTGTGTTTCATTAGGCTATGTGCCGCGTTTGTCAGCTGCACAAACATAGCTGTGTAAAAACAAAAGCAGCACAAATAAGGGGCACAAAGACAAACACAGAGACACACACACACACACTTTCTCACCCTCCCCGGCAGGCTCACAGCAGTCTCCAAGTGATTCTTTCCCCGGGCATCAGTAGGACCTGTGGTATCGTCCTTCCAGAGCCTGTGCACCATGTGACAGCCTGAGTCACATGACCAGTCTCATGGTGCAGGTCCTGGAAGGACGATCCACACAACTCCTGACGGTGCACGGAGGAAGCAATCACCGGATCTCAGCGTGGGCTCGCTGGAGAGGGTGAGAATTGGAGCGTTTTGCTGTGGAAATCGCAGAAAAAAAGCATCACAAATGGACTGTGTGAATACCAATCCATTTGTGATGCCTTTTTGTGGGATAGAATGGAGTCTATGGGGAAAACACAGCCCAAAAATGGGCATCTTAATTGACAGAGACTTTTATAAACGCAAGGGATTTCTGTAGCACCTACAAATGCACATGTGGGCACTGCTATTTGTAAATCACATAGTCTTTAATTGTTAAAGCTGTGGGTGCTGCGTTTTTGGTGCACAAATGCACAGTGGGCACATAGCCTAATACAAAGCCTCTGATTGTGAAAAAATACAAATACAAAGTCAGCTCACCCTTTTAGTGTCTGGCCCCAACCATGAGCCGCACAGATCCAGCAGTATCAGCCATGTATCATAGGCATAAAAAGGCAGGGAGGTGATTCAGCACAATTGTAGGGATTCCAGATTCCACATTTTTAAAACTTCTATTGGGTAAAAGTATATATACAGACACAGCAAAGGCACTGCTAAAGGTATACAGTAAGTAACGACCTACGCGTTTCGGCAGATCGCGTTAGTCATGGTCTGAACATTGCTCTCTATAAAAGGAACTTGGAAGCTTTCAGATTTGCTGCTAATAAAAAGATTTACAAACCAATTTGTAAAGGATATTATAAAAGAAAGCTCTTCAATAGAGAAACTAACTGAATTTGATTTTGCATAATTAAATATGTCTCCACTTTCTATTTCTACACATGGTATAATATATAGTTTATCCCATTTTTTGTGTAATTGTAGGGTTAACTGTTTTTATTCAGCTATATACCAGAGAGGAAAGAGGACAGGAGGGGACAGAGAGGAAAGAGGACAGGAGGGGGACGGAGAGGAAAGAGGACAGGAGGGGGACGGAGGAGAAAGAGGACAGGAGGGGGACGGAGGAGAAAGAGGACAGGAGGGGGACGGAGAGGAAAGAGGACAGGAGGGGGACGGAGAGGAAAGAGGACAGGAGGGGGACGGAGAGGAAAGAGGACAGGAGGGGGACGGAGAGGAAAGAGGACAGGAGGGGGACGGAGAGGAAAGAGGACAGGAGGGGGACGGAGAGGAAAGAGGACAGGAGGGGGACGGAGGGGAAAGAGGACAGGAGGGGGACGGAGGAGAAAGAGGACAGGAGGGGGACGGAGAGGAAAGAGGACAGGAGGGGGATGGAGAGGAAAGAGGACAGGAGGGGGACGGAGAGGAAAGAGGACAGGAGGGGGACGGAGAGGAAAGAGGACAGGAGAGGGACGGAGAGGAAAGAGGACAGGAGGGGGACGGAGAGGAAAGAGGACAAGAGGGGGACGGAGAGGAAAGAGGACAAGAGGGAGACGGAGGAGAAAGAGGACAGGAGGGGGACGGAGGAGAAAGAGGTCAGAGTGGGACGGAGGAGAAAGAGGTCAGAGTGGGACGGAGGAGAAAGAGGTCAGAGTGGGACGGAGGAGAAAGAGGGCAGATGGAGATGGTGAAGAAAGAAGACAGAGGGGGATGACATAGGGGCCTGGCTCCCTGTATGCTGGGGGGCCTGGCTCCCTGTGGGCTGGGGCCCCCCCCCCTTCTCTCCCCTCTCCTAACCTGTGTGCAGCTGTGTGGCAGAAGCAATCATGCCCATCTCTCTGCACTGAGCAGGATTCTATGATCTCTGTCTCTGAGGTGCTGGAGGACTGAAGACCATAGACATCAGCTCCCGACGTGATTTCACATGCCCATCTGCACTGAGCCTGGAGCTAATGTCTATGATCTCTAAACATCCTCCAGCACCTCAGAGATCATGATCGTGTCTGCCACATAACTGCACACCGGTTAGGAGTGAGAGGAGAGGGGGCCACAGCAGCACACAGGGGGGGCTCCCAGGGGCGAACTATCAGGGGCACATAAACATCAACCACTGTCCCACAGCCATCGGAGGATGCAGGTCAGGGACTCTGCCCTGCAGCAGATGGCTTGGGCCCCCCAGGCACCTCTGGGCCCCGCCGCCCAGCATTTGTCCGGGTGCGCTGCTGCCAGGTGCTAACGCCGGCCCTGGGTGTAGGGCTGCCTCAGGGCCCCAGAGCAGTGAAGGGGGTCGGGCAGTGCTGTGGGAGAGCGGGTGCCGCCTCCACATTATTTAAAGGGTCCACGGCCAGCGCTGACAAGCGGGGATGCCACAGCCCGCAGCCGCCGAGGAAGAGAGGGAGGCCCGTAGAAGATGTGAGGGGGCGGGGCCTGAAGATTTAAGCCCGCCCCCTCACCTATCGGCCGGGCCCCTGACAACTGTCAGAGTCGTGAGGCAGCCATGATATATACTAAGACACAACAATGTTTTACATCTATGTTATTGAATTCTACTGCTATGCACAAATCCTCCCGTATCCACGTGTCTCATATTGTGATGATTAAATACACCTCTATATATGCGAGGAATGTTCCGAATGTACTCAGAACATGGCTAAGGTGATCAACCAAACACATAGGTCTTATGCTTACTCTATACCTCTATCAGTGCTTCTTTTGTCTTTGTATATATGATTTTATCCACCAAAAAATTTAAGTTTTTATAAATTAGGAATCTGGAATCCGTACAATCACACTGGATCAACTCCCTGCCCTTTCCTCTAATTGTTCCACTGCTGGTTTTGGCTTACAAACATTGAGGTACAAAACTCACCAAATATCCAACGTCTGAACATGACATTAGATGCAGCAAAACAATTAGCGATAAACATTCCTTTTAGCTTTATTTCCATAAAAATTGAAAATTTCTTTAAAGGGAACCTCTCAGGTCCCCTGTACACCTAGGGTGTTGACTAGTCGAGGGGCATTAGTTCCATCAACTAGCTGACCCATTTAGCATGTCATTCTGCCCCTGTGGCCGTGATAAGATGTTTTGCATTGCATTATCATCCCAATCACTATATTAAGCAGTACAGGCACATGGCTGTGTATACCTCTCCATAGAGTGTCTCTGTCTCCGGGTATATCCCCTGCCAGCTTCAGAGAGGCTCATGGCGCATGATCAAAAGTCAGACTTACGGACTTGCTTCCGGTCATGCGCACTACTCTAAAGCCGGGTGTATTTATCCCAAATTCGGAGATGCATAGTGCGCATGACTGAAAATGCAGCGTTTTCTGATCATGAGTGGTGAGCCTCTTTGAAGCCGGGGGACATACACCAGGAGACAGAGACGCTGAATTGTGATGGATGTAGCCGCACGCATTAATATAGTGATTGGGATGATGATGCTATGCAAAGCATGTTATTACACCCACATTGGTGTGATAACATGCTATGTGGGTGACTAGTGAATGGAACTAATGCCCACTCGACTAGTCAAAGACCTAATTAGCATATCATAAACAATCTGTAGAAATATATATTCTAAAGATGCGGTTTATGTGTGCTGCAACATGCTGGGGCTATCAGGTAGGGATCTGAGATATGGGTACAGAACTGCTCATAGTTCTGGGGTGCACAGGGGACCTAACACGTTCCCTTTAAAGGGACACTGTCACCAGATTTTTGCCATCTCATCTGACAGCAGCATAATGTAGAGACAGAGACCCTGATTCCAGCGATGTGTCTCTTACTGGGCTGCTCAGTGTAGTTTCCATAAAATCACTGTTCAATCAGTTGGAGATTAACATTGTAGGACTAATCAAATAGTCCAGTATAGTCATTTACTGCAAAACCTGAAGCAGAGAAAACAGTAATTTTATCTAAGTGACAGCAAGCAGCCCAGTAAGTGACACATGCTTTTGCAGTATACTAAAGAACCTCTCTGTATACACTTCTGTAGATTCTCCTATAGGTGGCGCCAACATGAGTCGGTCAGGGTGGGGTACTCGGATACCGGGATGAGTGGGTGGCTGTAACGGGGATCTCCTGAAGGCAGCAGGGATGGATGAGGGGAGTCGTTGTTCTTACCCCTCTTGGTGATGCAGAGACCCTCTGGGCACTGGCGGGAAGGAGGACAGACACCGATTCAACTCCAAACGTCACTTTACTGGTACCGGCAGATGTTATAGTACACAGTTAGTCTGGTTCAACAGGAACGTAGCTACAGGTTTCGGGTTGCTTTATAGAGTCTGTCGGTGTACCTTCCTTTATGGCTTTCATGGTCCCAGTCTTTCCTTACACTGTCCTTAACCACCTTTGCAGAGCTCCTCGCCAGTCCTCTGGTCTGTTACTGGTAGACATGACTTGTTCCTTACCGGTACAGACGGGAGCGACAACAAACAATTCCTCCCGCCACCGGAATTTGTACCATTATCTAGACTGTCCTGGACCTGTTTTGGGACTGAGGTGGAGGTACGTCTTTGTGGACTACAGCTCCCTTATTCTGGTCCTGCAGTCATACGGTTTGCAGTGAGGGATATACCGCTCACTGCCTCAGCTCCGGTATTTCGGTTGTTGTCCCTAGAGGTTTCCAGCCGGCTCCAACCGATCCTGGATCCTCTCCTTCTGTCCTGGGTCACCCTCTTGAAGATGGGTGCCCTCCTGTCAGAGATGCTGTCAGGCGCGCTCTCTCTGGCTGCCTTCCCAGCATTAAAACTAAACTCTCTCTTAAGCCTCCTGCTCTAACCTAGGCTTCACCCCCTTTGGGACCTACTGAATAATCAGTCCCCTACTTTAGGGTGGCCTAGTGTTGTGTGTGAAAGACAGACTCTATAAAGGAGAACCCCAAACCCGTAACTACGGAGGCACTACACCTACTGTTTGGGGTGCAGTACCTCCCTGTGGCGCCTA
Source organism: Allobates femoralis (assembly GCA_033576535.1). Lineage (NCBI taxonomy): Eukaryota > Metazoa > Chordata > Amphibia > Anura > Aromobatidae > Allobates > Allobates femoralis. The sequence continues at coordinate 404,402,360 of JARQOC010000006.1, read as the reverse complement.
GCCATAGGGGCTTCACAAATATATGGAGCACTATTTAGTGGGCTGATGCCAGATCTTTCTTGGTGTCTCATGGGTCACGGATGATTTATCCTGGATATATATCCTCCAGGGACTTGGTCAATGTCGGGCAGAGCAGTGATCCGGGCTGTGCTGAGGCAGGTAATCCTTGGTATCTGGGGAATTCTTAATGGATTTCTACAGATCAAATGAAATGCTTGGCAAGGCAAGCAAACCTGAATAATTACACCAGCAGACATGACACAAACCTCTTTTAATTTAAAATTGTCGTTCTCCGACTGCCATATAGAAAGGTCACGAGACACAGAGTGACCTATTACACACTCAGGACCCGGATAAACAGTCACTAATGAACAGCATTAAAATAGAAATGTCCAGGAATAAAACCGATGTCAGAATTAGAAATCTTTACAAACCTGTGTATAATGTTTTTTTATAATTATCTCAACCTGACATTATACAGAGGTGAGGAGAGGTACACAACCTGACATTATACAGAGGTGAGAGGTACACAACCTGACATTATACAGAGGTGAGGAAAGGTACACAAGTAAGACCTATCTCTTCCTACAGGATAGTTTTTTCACAGATTACCTTTGTAAGGGTACTTTCACATCAGCGGTTTTTGCCGTTTGCGGCAGATGCGGAGAAAAAAACGCATCTGCCGCGATTACCGCATAACCGCTGCACTTGCGGCACAGTTGCGGCAAGCCCCATAGAATGTCTATGCGGGCTTGCGGCAGGTGCAGCAAGTGTGGTGTCGCACTTGCGGCAGGTGCGGCCGCAAAAAAAACGCGTTTTTTTTCGCGGCCGCACCTGCCGCAAGTGCCGAAACCGCACTTTCCGCACACTTACCGCAAGCCCCATAGACATTGCATGGGGCTTGCCGCAACTGTGCCGCAAGTGCAGCGGTTATGCGGTAATTGCGGCAGATGCGTTTTTTTCACCGCATCTGCCGCGAACGGCAAAAAACGCTGATGTGAAAGCAGCCTAAGGCCCCTTTCACATCAGCAGTAAACGCTGATCGCGGCAGTTGCGGTGAAAAAACCGCAACTGCCGCGATTACCGCATAACGGCCACGATCGCGGCACAGTTGCAGGAAGCCCCATACAATGTCTATGGGGCTTGCGGTAAGTGTGCGGCAGGTGCGGCCGCGAAAAACCGCGGTATGCCGCGTTTTTTCGCAACCGCACCTGCCGCAAGTGCCGAAACCGCACTTGCCGCACCTGCATAGACATTGTATGGGGCTTGTCGCAAGTGTGCCGCAATCGTGGCCGTTATGTGGTAATCACGGCAGTTGCGTTTTTTTCACCGCAACTGCTGCGATCAGCGTTTACTGCTGATGTGAAAGGGGCCTTAGGCTGGTTTCACACTGCGGTCAGATCAGGTCAGGTTCGATGGTTTTTGTTTCAAACAGAGTGTCTCCAAACCAGACAAGTGTATAAATCTTTCAATATAGTTTCTCTGCAAGTTCTCTCCGTTTTGCACAAAACCTATGAACTGTCGTGAAAATCGCAGTGTGAAACCAGCTAGACAGTCTTCACTCCAATGCTGATGACAATTATATTGTTTATGTGAAAGAGTTTCTGCGCAGTGAATGTGTTCACAGAATCTACAAGCAGTTTCTCGGAACCCCAACCACTGACTTGTGTATTTGATAATGTGACAGCTGCAGAACCTCATAAGATGAATACATCAGCCGCAGAACATTATGCACACCACAGCTGTTTAGATCCTCACAGTACACACATCACCTGCTGCAGAACCTCATAACACACACCTAAAATATACATAGTTAGCTGCTGAGTATATATTTTTTTGTTTACAAATTAGTTCTGCCTTAAAGGGGTTGTCCAATCACCATCGACTTCTGTCTCCACGCCTTCAGACCAAATGCGTTAATCAGAAAGAAGTGATGCTGCGGCTGCCACTCCCTTCCTGTTGATTGCGCCTGTGTCCGCAGTTGGGAGTGGGATAATGGCGGTGATTGGACGTGGTGCTCACTTGACCTCACAATGTCACGTAATCCCCGAACTGTGGCTGCAATGGCGGCAGCACAGGGTCTCTTATTTTTAATGCGGGAAACAAGGGGAATCAGAGCTTCTGAAGCAGCTATAGAAAATGCTGTATCCAAACTACTATAAATAATGGAGAATATTTGGAGTCCCTTAGAGTTCCGGTACTTGTATAAAGTACTCTGAAGTCTCCTGAATGAATTCCTTGATTTGTAAGTTTCACTACAAGACCTCCCCTATTTGGGACCTTCAGAAATCAGCTGTATTCTATGGGAAAACTTGGCAATAATTATTCAATCTTCCTTCAGGGCCACCACAAGAAAAAAATAAGCATTACACAGCACCCGTTCAACTCAATGGGGTGACTGTGAAATGAGGGGCAAGACGCAGGGGTGTAACGACAAACGGTTCAGTGGTTGCAACCGAGCCCTTGAGCCTAGGGGACCCAAAAGTCCCTTTGACCTATAGAAAAAGACTAATGCTATTAAAGACTTGCAATAATTGGGGGCCCCGTTGGAGCTTTTGCATCGGGGTCCATGAGCTTTAAGTTATGCCACTGGCAGGATGGGTCCTAGAGAGCGAGAGACGCTTTTCATGACTGCTCTCTGATCTGGTCAAAAGATGATCTTGAACAGATGACCTCGCCATTACAAAGTACGTATATGGCAGAATGAGGGTTCTAAACAGACTTCACCTAAACGTCTCATTTACAGTAGGGGAGGCACATTGGGCCATGGGAGAGCTGAATATATGCAGATACTTTCCTTAACTCACCTGTTCTTGGCCTTGAATTATGTAGATGTCACCTTTCCACCATTGCCAGCTCCTATTCACATTAATGCATTCAAACTTCACCTATTGGAAGTTGTATAAGCTTAAACTTGATCATCACTGATATGATAGATGTCAGTGCACAGAGTGAGTAATCACTCATCCATCATGTTGTCAAAGTCCGAACGGGGAAGCTCATCTTACGAATAGAAATTGCAAAATCCAGTCCTTGTGTTGTCATCCTCAGTCAAATTCTATCGAGCTGTTTTCTCAGTTGTATCTGTAGGAAAGCTGAGTATTTGGCCATGTGGGTGTAATTGAGTTTCCACAGCAGTTGATCAGCCAATCAGATCTTTCCTGTCTGCTGGTTGTCTTCTGTCTTTTCCATGATGCTCATTCATTGTAATTCTAAATGAAAACTGCAGCTACATCTCCCTCCTGCCCTTTTCTAATTAATGCTAGAAGACCGTTTCAGGCAGTATGACTCAGAGCATTACTTAACAAATGTTTTTGAACCTTGGATAATACTTTGTTTTCTACTCAGGTTAGCTACAGAGCTCAGCAGAGTAACAGCAAGCATGCAGTGTTGAAGATGTCCATGGTCTGGCTCCTGGCCTTCTTACTGTATGGACCAGCTATTATCACATGGGAATACATTGCAGGCAAGACTATCATCCCTGAAGGAGAATGCTTTGCTGAATTCTTCTACAACTGGTACTTCCTAATCACTGCTTCCACCATAGAGTTCTTCACACCTTTCATCAGTGTGACTTTCTTTAATGTCAGTATCTACCTAAACATTCAGAGGAGGACAAAAGCCAGGCTAGACCTGATGCAAGAAGTTCACAGTCAAACCACCACTGACAATCCAAAGATCATGGCTGAACCCGACAAGTCCAACTCTCTAAAATGTTGGAAGTCGGTCCATAAGGGGTCGAAAGCTAGAGATGCCGACAAGGCCACCTTTAAAGCAGCCGAGGCTGAGATTTTGGAAAGGGTCAAAGGTGTCAAAAGAACCTCTCTGAATGGGACTTCATTGACTGTCCTTGGAAAAGTTGGAAGCACCAGAAGAAGCTTTGCGGAGTCTGGTACTACTCCATCTCTAGAGAAACGCATGAAGATGGTTTCACAAGGAATAGCCCAACGTTTTCGGTTATCAAGAGACAAAAAAATAGCAAAGTCATTAGCTGTCATTGTCTGTGTATTTGGGCTATGCTGGGCTCCTTATACCTTACTGATGATAATAAGGGCAGCCTGCAGGGGGCACTGTATTCCAGAGTATTGGTATGAAGCCTCTTTTTGGCTGCTGTGGGTAAACTCAGCTGTCAACCCCATGTTATATCCCTTGTGCCATTACAGCTTTAGAAGGGCATTTAAGAAAATTTTGTGCCCCCAGAAATTGAAAATTAAGCAGAATAGCAAACTCCCCCATTGCTGGAAGTGAGAGAACTCAGGGTAAAGGTAGGTTGTGTTCCATAAGATGGGGAGAGATACTTACGGGTAGAAGAATTAATAGATACAGTGTCACAGTCCATAAAGGAGCTGGAATGGAGAATGAAGAAGCTGATCAATCACATGAAAGGACTTCAGGGACAATCATAGATCGGGTGATTGAACCTATTCAATGCAATGAGATCACTTAAGGGAAGCCATTAAACACCATCGCAGGCATTGTTCCTTGTGAGGAACGTTTAGTTTCATAGCTGCTTCACGTGGTGTCGTCTACTTTGGGTTTAAGGATCATACAGCTGGAGATATGTTCCCACATTTAGGATATATAATTGTGTTTCGATCCATTGATTATTTTATACTTGTTCCTCATATATAGTGCCAGCATATACTGCCAAGGTGTACAGAAAAAGCCCTCATATTGCTCTTTGTCCTCATGGCACTCAAATACACATATTCACCAGTTACTATATTTTTTTCAATGTAGGAGTAAATGGAGGAAAACTTTGTAAATATAGGGACAAGCAAACTTCCTTCTGATATTGCCCCTGGCCAAATCTAAACCCTTGGCCCAAGTCAGCAATGCCAGTACGTAAACCATATCCCAGGCATCATGCAAAGGGAGTATCATGTTAAAATGCCCATGAGAAACAGAGGCCAAGAATGAGAAGAGAGACCTTTTTAGAAAACTTTCTGCTATAAGCTGCAGTAGGTATTAAATAAAAAAAAAAAAACCTGGGAATTATTTACCCTCCCCAGGTCCAGCACTGGCTATGTACCACCAAAGTCCCGTTGACAGCACTGCAACCGATCATTGAGCTCAGCAGCTATACTCGTGTAGATGACACATGCCACTGAACTCAACAGCTGCAACACTGTCAACATTATGTCAGAGACAAGGCCAATGGTGGAGAGCCAGCAGGTAATACTTCATGGTTTTTTTAACTATCACAACTTCTGCTCTATTTTTGAACTATCACAGCAAAACGTTTTCAGAAAGGGAGACCCCTTTAATATAGGTTTATTGCAAATTGTGCTGCTGTTCTAATACAGAGCACCTAATCCCCAGCATACACATATGTATAAAAGCTAAACTTCTGAATGTCAGGAATCACCACTAGAGGGAGCTCACTGCATGCTGTGTTACTATTGCTACTATTATGCAATTGGGTTCTATGCTCCCTCTAGTGGTGGCTGTATGCAGTCTGCACAATATGTTTTAATCTTATGTCTATGCAGAGGATTCTGAACACTGGCTGCTTTCACACTGGCAAATTTTCAAATCAGTGTGGTTACATGAAGTATATGTACAGTTGTGGCCAAAAGTATTGACACCCCTGCAATTCTGTCAGATAATACTCAGTTTCTTCCTGAAAATGATTGCAATCACAAATTCTTTGGTATTATTATCTTCATTTAATGTCTTCAATGAAAAAACACAAAAGAGAATGAAGCAAAAAGCAAAACATTGATCATTTCACACAAAACTCTAAAAATGGGCCAGACAAAAGTATTGGCACCCTCAACCTAATACTTGGTTGCACAACCTTTAGCCAAAATAACTGCGATCAACCGCTTCCGGTAACCATCAATGAGTTTCTTACAATGCTCTGCTGGAATTTTAGACCACTCTTCTTTGGCAAACTGCTCCAGGTCCCTGATATTTGAAGGGTGCCTTCTCCAAACTGCCATTTTTAGATCTCTCCACAGGTGTTCTATGGGATTCAGGTCTGGACTCATTGCTGGCCACCTTAGAAGTCTCCAGTGCTTTCTCTCAAACCATCTTCTAGTGCTTTTTGAAGTGTCTTTTGGGTCATTGTCCTGCTGGAAGACCCATGACCTCTGACGGAAACCCAGCTTTCTCACACTGGGCCCTACATTATGCTGCAAAATTTGTTGGTAGTCTTCACATTTCATAATGACATGCACATGGTCAAGCAGTCCAGTGCCAGAGGCAGCAAAGCAACCCCAAAACATCAGGGAACCTCCGCCATGTTTGACTGTAGGGACCGTGTTCTTTTCTTTGAATGCCTCTTTTTTTCTCCTGTAAACTCTATGTTGGTGCCTTTGCCAAAAAGCTCTACTTTTGTCTCATCTGACCAGAGAACATTCTTCCAAAACGTTTTAGGCTTTCTCAGGTACGTTTTGGTAAACTCCAGCCTGGCTTTTTTGTGTCTCGGAGTAAGAAATGGGTTCTTCCTGGGTATCCTACCTCACAGTCCCTTTTCATTCAGACGCCGACGGATAGTACAGGTTGACACTGATGTACCCTCGGACTGCAGGGCAGCTTGAACTTGTTTGGATGTTAGTCGAGGTTCTTTATCCACCATCCGCACAATCTTGCGTTGAAATCTCTTATCAATTTTTCTTTTGCGTCCACATCTAGGGAGGTTAGCCACAGTGCCATGGGCTTTAAACTTCTTGATGACACTGCGCACGGTAGAGACAGGAACATTCAGGTCTTTGTAGCCTTGAGATTGCTCATGCTTCCTCACAATTTGGTTTCTCAAGTCCTCAGACAGTTCTTTGGTCTTCTTTCTTTTCAACATGCTCAATGTGGTACACACAAGGACACAGGACAGAGGTTGAGTCAACTTTAATCCATGTCAACTGGCTGCAAGTGTGATTTAGTTATTGCAAACACCTGTTAGGTGCCACAGGTAAGTTACAGGTGCTGTTAATTACACAAATTAGAGAAGCATCACATGATTTTTCTAACAGTATCAATACTTTTGTCCACCCCCTTTTTCATGTTTGGTGTGGATTTACATCCAATTTGGCTTTAGGACAATTCTTTTTGTGTATTTTCATTGAAGACAAATTAAATGAAGATAATAATACCAAAGAATTTGTGATTGCAATCATTTTCAGGAAGAAACTGAGTGTTATCTGACAGAATTGCTGGGGTGTCAATACTTTTGGCCACAACTGTATAGTCATGGACAGGTGCGGATCTGTGCAAAAGGATGCCAACGGATGTCCACTGAATTTTTTTTTTAACGAATCCATCAGTACCAGAGATAGGGGTGGGTGGAGCTGTACCTTACTTCTGAGCATGCTCAGTACAAAAAAAAAACTGATCTCTTTCACGGATCAGTTGTTTTCATGGATCCTTGCTCCAGAGAGCTCCATGTTAATTTCATGAGGACACCAACTGATCTGTGTCTGTCCGTTCCGTTGGTGTCCCCGATTTTCGAGGAAGCCCAGAAACGGGACAGTTTCTGTTTCTGGGTACATGAAAAATGCGGGCACCAACCGATCCAAGACAAAACAGAGACACACGGATGGCCACTTTAGGACCAATCCATGCCCATAGGGTAACATGGGAGGCCATAACGGATCAATGGCCATCCGTTCCAAAACGGATGGACACAGATTTGCAAATTTGCCAGTGTGAAAGCAGCCCATGAGAAAAATTGAGTCCTGATTACAATAAAGAAGTATTAGAAAATTAATCAGCACAAAATTCTCTTTTATAGAAAAGGTAGGAAGGGGAGCAAGCTTTGCAGGAGGTGGGTGATGGCATAAGGAAGGACCAGAAAGCTATGCCCTTTTTTTTTCCTTTATATGCACCCATAGGAGTTATTTATAGGACAAGTAACTGGATGAATCTTCTACTGTGTAGATCAGAGGTCCCCAACTCCAGCCTCAAGGGCCGCCAACAGTGCAGGTTTTCAGGATTTCCTTAGTATTGCACAGGTGCTAATGTGATCATCTGCACAGGTAATGATTCCAAGCCTGTGCAATACTATGGAAATCCTGAAAACCTGCACTGTTGGCGGCCCTTGAGGCTGGATTTGGGACCTCTGGTGTAGATCAAGGTTATATCTCTAGAACACAAACAGGCCGACATTACTGAGAATTTTGGAGAACCCTTTACTACACCCATTTACGAAGTCGTAGATATTTTACCTAAATATCCCACTGTTTCCGGTATCCATCACTTGCAGTGCAGCCTCTGAACACCAATGGCTTTGAAAACTAACAATGTTGTGTTTTGTATTGAAGTTTATGTCAAATCCGTGTTCTCTGCATGTGAAGAGACACGACCTGAACAGGTGATAACATGCCATCTGGATGTGATGTGTCGTGTGTCTCTGTGCTTAATGTCTCTGAACCAATAAAGGATATTTTCTTATGATAAAAGTGATTCTAAAAGCTTCCAATCACGGAGAGATTACATTGAGGTTTTAAATTGGATATAAAAGGACCAGAGGAACTGACCTTTAAAATCTGCAAATTCCAAGTGTTCAGGAGATTCTGCTAATTAAATATCAGTATTTTCATTAGGTTTTTAAGGCAAACGAGAATATTAACTAGACATTAATAATTAAAAAATTCCCATTATCTCACATTGCTGTGGCTGAAAAACTGGGCCATGGGGTTTTGGAAGAAAGGGGACTGTTACTCAATTCCCTCTAAAACGGACTGGAGAGAATCTGTGCAGTTCTCTGGAGGGAACAATATAGTCATTCTACATACTTCGAAATGTTGGTGATCTACAGGTAGCAGAATATACGTTATACATTAAAATTATATTACGGTAAGGTCATGTTTCCATACCGGTCTAAAGGGTTAAATCACATAAATTTCACAAATGTCTGGAGACGTCATAATTTAATTCGACTTCTACATTATAAATAATAGGCGATCCTTACGGTATCTCATGAAGACATCTGATGTCCTTTTTTGCTGCCTTAACTGAATGTAATAATCACTTTCAACGTCTTCTCATTATCATATATATTGAATCCCTGTAAATATAGTATGTAAAAAATTATAGATGCTCTTTGAAGGAACAGAATTTCCAACTGCATTCCATAAAATGGTGTAAAGTGTAAATTCTTATTTGTTTTATGGACTATAAGAGATACTGTGAAATGCAAAAGTTTGTTAGGTGACGAAAAAAATGCTACAATGCAAGAAAACGTTCAAAAATAGAAGAGTTCATAGTTGATTTTTATCAGTTAACAAAAAGCAAAGTGAACGAACAGAAGAGAAATCTAAATCAAATCAATATTTGTTGTGTCCGCCCTTTATCTTTGAAACACCATCAATTCTTCTAGTTGCATTTGCAGACAGATGATAAAGGGACTCAGCAAACAGGTTGTTCCAAACTGAATATATTTTAAAAGTTGTTGTCCACTAGTAGGGCAACCCCTTCCCAGTCCCAATATTTGGCCCCATTAAAATAAAAAAAAGCTTATACCTACCTCGGGTGCCGGTGGTGTTACAGCGATGTCGGCACTCGCTCTTCCAGTGCGCACGCAAGGTTGTGACATCACGCAAGCCACGCGCCCAATCAGAGCTGGCTTCTCTCTCCCCGCCTTCGGATGTATTATTAATCAACAGGAAATTGAGCTGTAGCTGGCGCTCACTTCCTGTTGACTATTGGAACCGTGCCAGAATGGGAGGTGAGTATAAGCTTTTATTTTATTTGGGCAAAACATGAGGAATAAAAGGGGTTGTCCATGTAGTAGACAATCCCTTTAATGACATGGCTGTATGTTTGGGGTCATTGTCCTGCTACAGAGTTAATTTGGAGCTAGACAATTCCCTGATGGTATTATATGATGGATAAGTATCTACCTGTATTTCCCAGCAATGAGGACTCTAATAATTCTGACCAAATCCTCAGCTCCATTTGATAAAATGTAGCCCCAAAAGTGTAAGGACCCTCCACCTTGCACATTGTCTCATTGTTCCTGCTGACACTCATTATCGCAAAAGATTTCACATTTTGACTTACCAGGCCAGAGCTCCTGCTGATGTTTTCTTTTCCTATGTTTTCCTGTACAGTTTAGTCACTTGAACTTAACTTGTTACTCTATAGCCATTGCAAAACTATAATTCCTATCATCTTCAGGCTGTCATGGCGTGATGGGAGCTGTATCTGCAACAGCTAGAAAGCCACATGGTTGGGAAACACTGATTTCTGTGATTTTAAGCTTCTCAGCTAGATTGGGCATGCATCAATCCAACATGCCCAATCTTTTGCTTTTGGACATTTACCATAAACGGCTGACAGAGGCAAATTCCAATTCTGGAATCCTATTTATTGAGATTCAAGCCAGTAAGTCTCCCCATATAGGTCAATCTCACTAAAGTCAATTTAAGTTCTGAAAAGATTTAAGCAAATAATGTCTCAATACATTAAAGGGGTTGTGCCTTAATCAATTGTACTTTTAATAACAGATCTTAGAATAAAAGTAAGTTCTGCAATTGGATGTATTTAAAGAAAATGCTCCTGCCTCGAGATATTCTTATAAATGTGCCCCTGTGTAATGTATCCATGCAGGAAAAGGTCGGATATACCACAGCTACTGGGCCAGAGAGGAAGTAAAAGAGAATATCACACAGCCTGGGATCGTAGCGGATTCTTTCTGTGATGTAAAACAAGTTCTTAAAGAATCATCTGTGATCCCCAGCTGTAATGTCTGTATACTCTCTTACTTCCTCCCCTGCCCAGAAGCTGTGGTATATCTGACCTGTTCCTGCATGGTCAGACACATACATTACACAGAGGCACATATATAAGAACATCTCGAGACTGGAACATTTTTTTTAAACACATGCAATTGTGAAACATAGATCTTAGAATAAAAATATTAAATAAAATGTACAGTTGTTGGTGGCATAATCCCTTTAACTTCTATGGAGAGACAGGATGGTTAAATCAATAAATTGGGGTTATGGGATTCACAGCCTCCTTATAATTGGGTTCCAAAAATAGTCAAAATGAGAATTGCATGAAAACCATCATTACTCATTATTGAGGCTACAGAAATAATAGATATTACACGTATCACTCATACATACACATTGCCGGATGTGGATTTTCCCATTCAACGATAATTCAATAAAGACTCCGGGCAGAGGATGGGTGACTGTCTGGCGTGCCACCCCCTTTCCACTATATAATGATGCTATTTCAGGCTTGGCAGGTGACAGCATAAGTGACATGCAGGAGATAAAAGATAAAGAGATGAAAGCTGGCTGATAAAAGCGAGCACGGATCAATTTCACACAGTCACGCTAGAACAATTGGGCATAGAAAGCTATTCATGTAATTGCTAATAAGAAGGGACATTGGCAGTAATAAAGACGGGATCACAGCATCGGCCAGTGAAAACTCGCACATGACCTGATCGATGGTCTACTGTAGGCTACCTACCAAAAAGAAACTGGCACCAGCCGGAGACCGTATAAATTTAGCAAAAGTTGAGGGGAATTGCTGCTACATGCTGACACTCTCCTTAATGACGTCCACATGCATCGGAGAGCCTGTCACCAGAGCAGATGGCTCTTACATATAACTAATGGGCATACCTGCACACGCACCACCGTGACTACTAGGAAGAATTAAAGCCCTGCCACTTTCCAACATTCTTTATGCAACATTAAAAGTATCACACCAAGAAAAGATACTGCAATCACAGGATGAATAGACAGGTTAGTGATATACAAGTGATGAAAAACATGGAAAGAAAATTTCCAAAACAGCTCAATTTATTCAGTATCGAATATGAGCATAATGTGTAGAAATCCCCCCCGCTTACAAACTCTTGGCTGCTATCAATGGGGTTATTATTGGTTGTCTGAGGAATGTTCTGCTGTTCTGAATTCACATGGGCAAATCATCAAGATCCACTGCTGGCAGCTCCCTGTGCAATTGCTGATCTATGACACACCAGATGTACTCAATGGGAGACAAGTCAGGAGACCGTGCAGGCCATGGCAGACCATTGAGACTACACAGACTGCTCAAAGGTTGTCAAGTTGAAAAACAGCTCCTGGACACTTTGGAGAAATTGCCATACCACTGATTTTTTTTATTGAACCATTTTGTATTAGAAGTGGATTTGGAACTTCCAAGCTTGAGGCATCAGTGCCTCTGTAAACCATTAGAAAGAATTTGCACAACATTAGCATACAAGTCAAATGTACAGCTACAGATGCTCCATTAACTTCATGGTACCACTCTCAAAAGCAGAGAAAGACAGAATGGAAGCCGCAATCTATCCTCTTCAGTGATGAGTGCCAATTTTGTCTTGGATGTAATGATAACCAGAGAATGATCAGGAGACCACATTGGCAATGCCATAGAGAGACATTCACAGGGGTATGCAAGTGTCCCAGCAGACATGACAATACTAGGCCACATGTTGCTCTTGTTACTGAGAGCAGCCAGTGTGACCTAAATGTGCTCCTATGGCCTGCAACATCTCTAAACTTGTCTCTCATTGAGCACATCTGGGAAGTAATCGGTGGGCAACTGCAAAGGCACCTGCCAGCAGCGGATCCTGATGATTTGGCCAAATGTATTTAGTGTAGTCCAATATTCATCAGACAACCGTTAGTTAATCTCCTGTGATGGCGGCCGAGGTGTGTAGGTGCAGGGATTTCTGCATGTGGTGCTTTCAATTGATACTGAATAAATCAATATATTGTGAAAAGTTTGTCTCCATTTTTATATCACTTGCATATCATTAATATGTCTCTCCATCCTGTGATTTATATGATTCCATGACTTTTCCTTTTTGCTGTTGTAATTTCAATGTTGAAGAGTGATGTACTTTTTTTACTCATTTCTAAATTGTTTGCATGCTGACAGTGAACAAACGTGGAAGTACTGGTTTCATAACAATAGGGGGTATCAAAGACACCTGGAAGAAGCAGTCTAAGAGCACTGGCAGACCCCTAATGCACTGGGACATTCCTAATATACTACCACACTCCTAATGGACAACTGGCACACCCATAATGCACTGGCCCCCACCCCTTAATGCACTGATACACCGCTAATGTACTGCCACACTCCTAGTTCACTGGCACACCACTAATGTACTGCCACACTGCTAGTTCACTGCCACACTCCTAATGCACTGGCACATTCCTAATATACTAGCACACCGCTAATGCACTGCACACCCATAATGCACTGCCACACTCCTAGTGCAGTGCCACACCCATAATGCACTTCGAACCTGTACTCTAGATTTCTAATGACTAACTAGCACATCGAATTTGTATGGGAAACAAATAGAATTTCTTCTTATTGGTGGACAACCACAGCCATACCCCTACTTCTGTCTGTAAACTGTATATAGTAATGCCCTTGCAAGAGACTCTTGGACCATCATACAATTTGCTGGGAAACTGTCCTGTCCACTTCCTTTCTGCATCTCTTCACATTTGCAACGGAGCACAACAGACCAAGCTTTATGTGCCCAGAAGTCATCCTTTTTTTACCTCTAAACCTACACATTTATCAGATCCATCATTGACCTGGGTACTTCTTATAGATGGGTAAAAACTCTGTGCCCCATAGACTGCATTGGCTGTGGTTTGTATTTGTGGTCTAAATGCTAAGGCATGACGTATTATCAGGATGGCGGTATTCTTCTAGAACTTTCCAGAGGTATCATTGGGAGCACTGTATGGCTGTATTTTTGCACTGAGGGTCACAGGTGCATTATTGGCACAGATGTGCCACACTTTAGTAGAAGCCATACACACATCTTTAAACCTGAAATAAAGAGGAAAAAAATGTGCTGCCTATAAGGGGGAGGTTGGAGTCGTACAGAGTTAAATGCTTTGCAGGTTCTGGAATCGCTTATGATTTAAGATTTCCTTTGAATGAATACATTATTTAATGGCATCCATTGTTAAACCTGGAGAAGTCAATTTCTCGGTCATTTTCATTCTCTTGGCAAATGATCTAAAAACGACTTTGTGTGCTAGTAAATTGTTTGTGAGATCACTCTGTCCTAGGAGAAAAAGATATACATAATAGAGTGCTTCATTTATTTCTGCTATTGCTGGGATACTAAGATATGTTGAGTGATCTGGAGAGAATCTTCTATAGACAGCAATAACAACAGTGCCATCTAGAGGTGAGGTACTGTATAACATACCATGACAAATGTACCTGCCCTGTTGCCCTCCTAATCTGGAGATATATATAAAGTCTTATTCACCTTTACCGCCGATGCCAACTTTAATTTTTTCATCTATCGATATAGTCCAGCCATAACAACCGTGTATTTTTTTTTTTATTTAAAGTTTTTTTCCCCACTAACACAGTTCATTTTAATATTTATTTACTTACATAGCGCTATTAATTTTAATCAATAGATCTCAGACTAATAATAATTTCCACAATTGGATGTGTCTATATAAAATGTTCCTGTGCTGAGATAATCTTATAAATGTATCCCCGCTATTTACTGTGTAATGGATGTAGTCTCGGACTATAAAATTCACATGGTTATCATACAAATTCCTGTGCTGAGATACATCTTATAAATGTTCCCTGCTATTTACTGTGTAATGGATGTGTCTGACTTACAGGGACATGGTCTGATCATACCACATCTCCTGTGCCGAGATCATCTTATATATGTGTCCCTGCTATGTACTGTGTAATGGATGTGTCTGTCTGTACAGGGACTTTGTCTGATCATACAACAGCTCCTGTGCTGGGGAGACCATTCTTGGGCACATAGGATGTAATCCTTTTTAAGTGCATGTATTTAATTTTTTTTTTGCAAAGAGAAATAGAGGTTGATTTGGTTGATTTTAATTTTTAGACTTTTTAAAACTTTTTTCCTCCAGCAGGTGAACCTGAGCCCGCTCCATAAATGCATACCCAATGTAGGATATACTTTACGACCTACATCGGGAAGAGGTTACCAACCTGTTTAAACACTGCTTTCACATCAGCGGTAATTGTAATTTTGCAGCAGATCCGGCAGATGTTGCGTGCACCTGGTGGATCTGCGGCATAACGGACGACTTGCGGCACCGATTTTGCAGGATCTGGCATATTCGGCACTTGCGGCACGCGCAAGCAAAATGCAGCTAGCAGTATTTATTTGAGGTGCCGCAAGTGCCAGATCCTGCAAAACCGCACTTGTCGCACCTGACTGCAAACCCCGTTGAGAATGAATGGGGATTGCCATATCGGTGCCGCAAGTCGGCCATTAGGCGGCAGATCCAGCAGGTGCAGCGACATCTGCCAGATCTGCCGCGGAATTACAATTCCTGCTGATGTGAAAGGAGCCTAAGCTACAATTCGATGCATAATTCCTCTTTAACATTGGATGCTATGGACAGCGATATTTGTAGTCAAAACCAGGAGTGGAACAATCAGAGGGAAAGTATAATGGCAGAGACACTTATACGAGCTGCGTGGAGTGTCCCGCATGCATCTCACATGAATCACCTGGTTTGGTTGCCAGCTCTCTGAATGGGAGCGTGGAGCTGATTGTTTTTCTATGAAGCTCCACCCACCCGTTCAGAGAGTTAGGGGTCAGCGACAGTTGACTTATGCGAGATGCATACAAGATACACATAGCAGGCCCATAGTGTGTATCTGCCCTAACAGAAACTTTAACTAGAAAAAAAGGGAGATACAAGAGGCGCAGATTGTGCCCTATCAAACAGACACTATAGTTCTTATGTGGATTATAAGTGTATCCACTCACCTTTTATGGTTGTGAGACCCACAACCAGTTTAAAAGCATAAGGCAGCAGCTGCAGAACCTCCACCAACGCCACAAAACCCGGGAAATCAGGAGATAAAACTGGAATGGTATCCACGGTCCGCGCTGCTGCTCTTTATCCAAGGAATCCACAAGAGGTTATTACCATCAAAAGTTCTTTATTTCATCACACCAATGCGTTTCGGTGCTGTCCCAGCACCTTCCTCAGGGCATGCCACCAACGCGTTTCGGTGCTGTCCCAGCACCTTCCTCAGGGCATGTGCTGAGGAAGGTGCTGGGACAGCACCGAAACGAGTTGGTGTGATGAAATAAAAAACTTTTGATGGTAATAACCTCTTGTGGATTCCTTGGATAAAGAGCAGCAGCGCGGACCGTGGATACCATTCCAGTTTTATCTCCTAACAGAAACTTTGACACCTGTTTGGAGCCACTTTTTGTTTTGTCATAAAAATACTGATGTGTGAATGAGGGCTAACAAAGCATAAAGTAGTGCTACAGTGTTCAACTAGCCATGCAAGTGGTTAAGGCTCCAATTAAAGTGGAAGGAACTGAAGTGTTATACCACATGACCTAGGGTTAAAGCTGCTTTTAGAAGAAAGCAGACATGTTTTTGTAATCCTAGACAAAATTACAATATTTTTTTAGCTTTCATATGCAAACTGCAGTTATCTCTTTGGCCACTAGATGTCACTATGACCAGCTAGCTATGCTCAGACTGGTGAGACTTGCTTTTGCTTTACAGCTTGCTGCCAAAATTAATGTGATCTGTTCAGCATAATTACATTGAGGACTGAGGGCTGGTGACATAATTATGCTTGATTTATACTGCCTGAGGCTAGACAAACAGAATTGTATACCGACAATTACAGATGGAAATAGTGCACGTAAAGCTGGCCTCATACACCGTGATCTGACCCAAGAGAGTTAGAACAGCGGAATCTACTGCCACCTATAGACATATACAGTCTAGGCGGATGGGTGACTCTACGCCTTCTTACTAAGGGACTCAGGGGTGGACCGTCACCCAGGGGGCCCTGGTGCAGGAGAGGACCGGGGGGGGCGGGGCTACTGGCCGTCGGCGCGGCCCGGGGGGGAGGGGTGCCGCTGGCCGTCGGCGCGGCCCGGTGGGTGCTGCTGGGAGCCGCAGGCGCGATGCTCTCCTACCTGGGAGCCGCGCCGGATGTATGCTAGGGGCCGGAGGAGCCGAGGAGAGGAGGGGCGGGATCAGGCAGGGGAAGCAGGAAGCTCTCTGCTTCCCTTGCCTGACCCTCCTCTCCTTTGACGGCGGCTTGCGGGGGTCGGCTGGGGGCCCCCCTCCAGGCCTGAAGGGGCCCCCAGCCGGTCGGGGCCCTGGTGCAGCTGCACCAGCTGCACCAGTGTAGTTCCGCCCCTGAAGGGACTGCACAACAAAACAATAAGAATTTTTTATGGCAAAAATTCTCAACAAACATCTCTCGAAAACAAGGGGATAGGCAGGACTGCAATCCCATATAACATCACCCCGCTAATGACAGGAACTGTCTACCGCCACAGCACACGGGTCAGGCTCCCGCCGAGGTCCCGTCTTGCATTTGTGACTTCTGCTTGGCCCTGTGCTTCTTAATTATGATGAATGTTTCTTGAAATGAACTTAATTCCAAATGCTGACAAATACAATTTGAGCCATTTAACTGTTTGGTACAGACGCCGGGGGCGGCAAGGGAAGGCTCACGATTAATTCATCAGTCTCAATTGAGACATTTTGCTGTCCGGGAGAGTTAATTACTTGGAAATATAGAAAAGGGGGAAGGAATTAACCCTACGTGTGCTGGAAGACTGAAGACCCTTCTGGAATAAGAGGAACATATTATGTGTTTTTGGAGACGATCAAGATCCAACTGATTGCTGCTGGCAATAGGTTGATGATATAAGCTTCTCATCAAGACCATGTGAAGTTTAACATGTTGTCCGCTGGGCAACTATATCATACATGGGTGGAATCCGCTCCGGCTGTCATCCTATATAGTGCACTTGGCTCTTTTCCCAATAGGTGTTTTCCCGTTTACAAATGTATCACCACAAAGGATTGACCTCACTGAAAAAAATCTAAATCATTATTTACCCCCTGCTACTCCATAGTCGCTTCTGGGATGCTCATAGTCAGCCTTGATGACATCACTGCAGGAGTGACATCACTGACTGCTGCAACCAATCATTGGGTGCTCAAGCTCGCTAAGGCTGCTTTCACATCAGCGGTACGTGAAACGGAACACTCACGGCAAGTCTCACTCATTCTCTATGAGACTGGTGGTCAGGGGTGGCAAGTGCAATTTTGCCGCATCCAGCAGATCTGGCACTTGTGGCCAAGGTAAAAAAAAAACACTATTAGCATGGTTTCTACAAGTAATACTTTTACATTAGCAGCAATGATCAGACCGACTCCTATCTTTTGTAATGAAGCAAGTGCATGTGAAAAGATCATTGTGAAGGGAGGGGGCACAGGGGCCGCTGTGATATTTCCCATAATGATTAATAGATCCTGTGTTACCAGCTGTGTATAGTGGTGTTTCTTGTCTTTGTAATCCAGTCTCTGATGATAAGGAGCCTGCTGAAAACTCTTCTTGAAAGGACAGGAAGTAGGAGTCTAAAAAAGCTCCAGTGGCCGGTGTGAAAATTGTAGGTTTACTGATTGTGTTTTTAATAAAAGATGATGATATGAAAAAATAAAGATCAAAAAAGAAAAATATACGAAGTCAATGCGAAAACCTGATTCAAGCAATAAGTCATTTTCGGATGATAGCTTCTGTTTAAATAGAAGAAGGAGTTAGCTCTGTCTCACTGGTGAAATAGACATTTTTAATTACAGGTTAAACATAAACTTATTTCATGGGCTCTTAATTGAGATGAAGAAACCCTAGAATGAGACATTTCTGATGTCCAACTACAACTTTTAAAATATAATATTTATTCATTTATATAGTGCTATTAATTATCATAACTTTTCTCCCCTAGATCATATTGCACACGTCGTAGACTCAGACATGTCTCTGCAATGAGAGGGTGCCCTTGCCCAGGCACATAACTACAATAGGTCCGGGGGTTGCAACCACACCCGGGCCATGGAGCCTAAGGGGTCCCAATAATTCTTTAGCCTGTAGAAAAAGAATAATGCTATTAAATATTTGCAATAATTGGAGCTTTTGCATGTAATAATAATAAAAGCTACTGGATCTTTACAAAGGGGATTAATTACAAATAAGATATTTACAATGACATAAATAAGGAAACCTAACTAAAGGGACATGGATACAATGAAAGGGAAAAGGTACTAGGAGAGGGTGATGGAAAATGGGAAGATTGCCAATTAGTCTGGTGTGCTACCTTTAGATCATTCACACAATCAAACATGGCCCATTCAATGCCCATCCCTGTAGCACCTCCACATAATGGTACCATCCAAAGTGGTCACAGTCTGTTCAGTCATCCAGGAACGTGCACCAAGCTGCTGATTTCGACAATCTCCTGAAGGTGGCTCTCTTAGGTCAAAGGTCTTTATGAATGTAGTTGCAATGGTAATCACCTTCCTGCAGGTGGCATCCTTGTACTTGGAAAGAAAGTCCTTGTGTAGGACAGATTGAGCTCCATATGAGCTGGCTCTGAGATGTCCATCTAAAGAACAATGGTTTACCATCCAAACACCACAAGTATTGTGTATCAAATACATTTCCAAAGGACATAGACAAGATATCTAATGCAGGAGCAGAGGTTTACAATCCAAACCCACAGGGGATGTGTACATATGTAGATTAGGCCCCTTGTCTTTTTGCACACCACACTCAGATAGGCACGGATCTGTGCCAACAGATGCCACTGATGCCCACGGATCCGTCATCAGAGAATAGGGCTGTACCTTTTTTCTGAGCATGCGCAGTACAGCAAATCAGATCAGTTTTCTGGATCTGATTTTTTGCCGATCCGTTTTGATCCGTCACCATAGAGCTCCATGTTATTTTAAACGCATAGCAAATAATCCATTTCTGGCTGATTTTTCCAAGACAGGCTAAAATCAGAGCAGGCTCCAAATTTTGGGGACGGAAAATAAAGCGTACACAAACGGATCCATCACAAAACTGACACAATCGGATGCCAATAAGGAGCAATCTGTGCACATCCGTGCCCATAGGGATACATGGAGGCCAAATCGACTTTTACAACGGATAGCCACTGATGAACAAAAGTCGTGTTTGTGAAGGGGACCTTACATGAGGCACAGGCAAGATATCCATCTGTAGTTGTAGGTGCACTCTTTACTCTATTAACATAAAAAGGGTCACACACCACAGGACAACATAACGGTCTCCTGGCTCACAGCTTCACAGCCAACACAGTAGGCCTCTGGTGAACTTTGATTTATCCAGTTAGCTCACTGATTCATACTGGCTCCACGTTGGCTCCAACAGGGCCCATGGGCTTCATGTTATGCACTTGCCGGGACTGTCTGCCAGGGAGAAGAACTAAGTGAGGAAGCAGAGGAGCCTCTCCATGACACAGTAGCAGGAGCCATAGTCTACAGATCTCTTTATATTTGTTATTATAGTATTGCCAGAGAGACATACCGTATATACTCGAGTATAAGCCGAGTTTCTCAGCACAATTTTTGTGCTGAAAAGTACCCCCTTGGCTTATATTAGAGTCAGTATAATGTGTCAGTGGGGGGGGCAGTGACTGGGGACTGCAGGAGGCTGCAGTATGAGCGGAGAGGTCACGTGGGCTCGCTCATTAGTGCAATGCAATATGCACTGCATCCCCCTGTCCATCAGTGGCGGGGCAGAGGTGCATATAACATTGCATATAAATACTGCCCCCTCCCATCACTGATGTATGGGCCCATGCTGGCAGTCACGATAAAAGCATGGGGCCATATACCTACGATGGGGACCCTATACCAATGATGGGGCTCTATAACCAGCATGGGGCCCATATAGCAGCTATGGTGGCCCATATACCAGCATGGGGCCCATATAACAGCGATGGGGAGCCCATATACCAGTGATAAGGGGCCCATACGAGCAAGGAGCCCATATACCTGCATGGGACCCATATATACCTGCATGGGGCCAATATAGCAGCGATGGGGGAGCTATACCAGTGATGGGGGCTATGTACCAGCGATGGGGGCCATATACCGATGGGGCATATACAGATGGGGGGCTATATACCAATAGATGAGGGCATATCTATGACCCTGAGGGCATATGCAGGATGGGGGCTATAATATACAGATGATGAGGGCTTATGATATGCTAATGATGGGAGTCATATGCCAGTGATGGGGGCCATATACGTGATGGGGGTCTATATACAGTAATGAGGAGCTATGTACCAGTGATGAAGGCTATAACAGTGATGAGGGGCTATATACCAATGATGGGGGCTATATTGTGATGGGGGTGCTATATACCAGTGATGGGGGCAATATACTTATGGGGGAGGTTATATCCAGTCATGGGGCGTATATACCAGTCATGGGGGCGCTATATACCAGTGATGGGGGCACTATATTATGGGGGGCTATATACAGTGTATATACAGGGCTATATACAGTACAGACCAAAAGTTTGGACACACCTTTTCATTCAAAGAGTTTTCTGTTTTTCATGACTATGAAAATAGTAGATTCACACTGAAGGCATCAAAACTATGAATTAACACAGTGGAATTATATACTTAACAAAAAAGTGTGAAACAACAGAGGACATTCCCTTTTATTCCAGGTTCTACAAAGTACCACTTTTGCTTTGATTACTGCTTGCACACTCTTGGCATTCTCTGATGAGCTTCAAGAGGTGTCACCGAAATGGTCTTCAGCAGTCTTGAAGAGTTCCCAGAGATGCTTAGCTCTGTTGCCCTTTTGCCTTCACTCTGCGGTCCATCTAACCCAAACCATCTCGATTGGGTTCAGGTCTGGCGACTGTGAGGCCAGTCATCTGCGTAGCACCCCATCACCATCACACCTCCCTCATGCTTCACGTGGGAACCAGGCATGTAGAGTCCATCCGTTCACCTTTTCTGGTCGTACAAAGACACGCTGGTTGGAACCAAAGATCTCAATTTGGACTCGTCAGACCAAAGCACAGATTTCCACTGTCTAATGTCCATTCTTGTGTTCTTTAGCCCAAACAAGTCTCTTCTGCATGTTGCCTGTCCTTAGCAGTGGTTTCCTAGTAGCTATTTTACCATAAAGGCCTGCTGCACAACGTCTCCTCTTAACAGTTGTTGGAGAGATGTGTCTGCTGCTAGAACTCTGTGTGGCATTGACCTGGTCTCTAATCTGAGCTGCTGTTATCCTGCGATTTCTGAGGCTGGTGACTCGGATGAACTTATCCTCCGCGCAGAGGTGACTCCTGGTCTTCCTTTCTGGGGCGGTCCTCATGTGAGCCAGTTTCTTTGTAGCGCTTGATGGTTTTGCAACTGCACTTGGGGACACTTTCAAAGTTTTCTCAATTTTTCGGACTGACTAACCTTCATTTCTTAAAGTAATGATGGGCACTAATTTTCTTTACTTAGAATTTGTATTATGGCAACAAAAAAGCAGCTAACAGTCTATTTAGTAGGACTATCAGCTGTGTATCCACCAGACTTCTGCACAACACAACTCATGGTCCCAACCCCATTTATAAGGCAAGAAATCCCACTTATTAAACCTGACAGGGCACACCTGTGAAGTGAAAACCATTTCCGGTGACTACCTCTTGAAGCTCATCAAGAGAATGCCAAGAGTGTGCAAAGCATAATCAAAGCAAAAGGTGGCTACTTTGAAGAACCTAGAATATAAGACATATTATGAGTTGTTTCACACTTTTTTGGTAAGTATATTAATTCCACATGTGTTCATTCATAATTTTGATGCCTTCAGTGTGAATTTACAATTTTCATAGTCATGAAAATACAGAAAAATCTTTGAATGAGAATGTGTGTCCAAATTTTTGGTCTGTACTGTACACCATTATGAGGGGCTATCTACAGTGATGGAGGCACAATATTATGAGGGGCTATATACAGTGTATATACAGAGCTATATACACCATTATGAGGGGCTATCTACAGTGATGAGCGGTTATATACCAGGATGGGGGGTGCTGCATTTCCCACCCTAGGCTTATAGTCGAGTCAACAGGTTTCCCTAGTTTTTGGGGGTAAAATTAGAGTCCCCTGGCTTATACTAAGTATATATCAATTTCCTCTTATGGGGGATTGAGAAATCCACTGTAACAATTGATATCAACCATGCAGTGACAGATACAATGGTTATAATTATAATTTCATGTAATTAACAGCAAGGAAAGAAAAAAAAATCCATAATGTCATCATTTTAAATAGCTTTTAGGAGAAATGTTATTGCTGCAAATCCAAAATACACAGGAGAAGATAACAATAATTGATTTGCTGTTCTTCACTGCTAACGTAAGTTTGTAATAGTCATAAATGAATTTTGTATGTATCACCGCCAAGTGGTTCGGCTAGTTTTCTTCTTTGCTCACATCTCCACCCAGTGGCTCATTTATGTATTGCAGTAAAAATACAATTCCTGTATTACAGGATGAAAAGGACTAAACCATTTCAACTCAGTAAACCCTGGATGAAGCAGATACAGAACAAACACTGGCCAAGTCATTCCAGAATGGAGAAGCCCAGGTCCACCTGCAGCCAAGGCCACTTTAGGCACATGTTAAAGGGGTCTTAGGCCGGTTTCACACCACGGTTTTTCAGCTCCGGGTTGTCCAGTGTGAACCAGACAGCCCCGGATCCAATATTGCTCCCCATGTATCCCTAAGGCGCCGGATTGTGCCTATTTGGCATCTGGTTTGCTGCTTTTCCAGCAGGATCCGGTTTTGTCAGATTTTTGCATCGGACACAAAACTGGAGTCTGCATCATTTTTTGTATCTCATGCACAAAATCAGACAAAATCAGATCCTTCCGGATCCGGTGCCCCATAACATGGGAGTCTATGGGTGCCGGATCCCACATAAAATCGGACCAGTTCCCTGGCGACAGGTGCTGAAAGAGTGGCTGCTACTAGCCGCCGCTGACTTTCAGCACCTGAAGGAGCTCCCCGGCTGAAATTTCAGCACCTTTAGAGCTCCCTCCAGCCGCTATACTGAAATTTCAGCACTGGACAGCGGCAGCCGCTGATTTTGCAAGAAAACAGGATTGGAGGGCATATTTTTCCTCCGGTTCAGTCCGGTGCTTCCTGCAAAACACAGGACAGAACCTGACAGCACAAAATCGTGGTGTAAAGCCGGCTTTAGGAGATTTGCCACAGGTTTCCTTACGTAGCTTTTCTCACCAGCCCTCGTAAGGCTCAGCTCTCTTTCCTTCTGGTCTGTATCCATCATACAACTCTCGTAGGTGAAGTAGAAGTTCTTCAGCATTCTCCCCGGTCAGGGCGGACACTGCCACGATTCTGCCTTTTACCTTCCCCTGCAGGACCGCCAAAGTCTTTCTTGCATTTGGAAGGTCCAATTTGTTGGCTACAATGACATGGGGACGAAGTAGAAGGCTTTCGTCAAATTGGCCCAGTTCATACTGTAAAGAGCTCAGCTGAGTCCATGGCTCTGGGTGTGTGAGGTCCACAACGTACAGCAGAATCCGACATCTCTCGATGTGCCTGAGAAAGGAAAGTCCCAGACCCCGGTTCTGGTGGGCTCCTTCAATGATGCCTGGAACGTCAGCCACTAAAATGCCAAAAAGAAAAGTTCTAGGTTTTATGGCCTAAAATATTACAGACAATGATTATAGCTCTCCCTATAACACAAAACATGAGATTGTGACTACAGTCCATACACCATTACAGCACCACCAAGAGGTTGATTTTACTGTTGCAAAAGAAATGTTTCAATTTACTGTTAAGAACATTTCTTCAATCGATAATGTTTTATATGCAGAAGAATCTTCTCCATTCTGTACACAGTCACAGCTGAAAATGCCTTGAAAATGTTCCAGAAAATGACATATTTCTCCCAGAACATTATTGCAATTACACATGTTTTGTTAAAGGGGAAAGCTTTTCTCCTTGTGGAGACTGACACACCAGTCCGGCATGACAGTAGTGAGGAGACTTAACACCTTTACTAGCAAGGACATATATATACGTCCTTGGCCATCCTCCAACACACATCTCAGCTGAGTTAACACCACCCCGATCGGCGGTGTTAACCCTTTGGATCGTGCTGTCCAGTGACTGACAGCGCGATCCAACCCCCTGTGGCAGTGATCGCGCTGTTCCATGAAGCAATCACGTGACCTCTACTGTCACACCTGTAACGACCCCGGAAGCTGTATGATGGAATCACTTCCTGCTGGTGTTGTCCTAGTGACATCACCAGCAGGGAGCGATCATTTCCCTTGTGTTCAAAAAGGCTATAGCCCATCTGAACACAGAGGAAGCGATCACAGTGCACTGATGCCCTCTAGTGGTCAAAGTAAAATAATGAAGAAAAAAATAAGTTATTAAAAATAAAAATGCTTGATCTATCAAAATATAGAATCAATTAATCACATCGGTAAACTGCGTAATGGAAAAAAAAAAAAGTCCAAACGCCAACATTTTTTAGTCGCCCCAACATTAAAATAAAATGCAATAACAGGCGATCCAAACAACGCAAAAATAGTATCATTAAACACATCAGCTCGAGACACAAATAAGCCGTCACACAACCCCGTATCCCGAAAAATGAGAATGCTATGGGCCACAGAAAATAGCACCAAAAGAGCAATTCTCTCTCTTTAAAGACTTCTGCATTTTTTTCACTACTTAGATAAAAGCATATATATTTGGTATCTACAAACTCGTACTGACCCGAGGCATCATGCCAACATGAATAAAAATACCTAAAAAACAAACGTGTAATTGCACTTTTTTTTTAGCAATTTCTCTGCACTTGTAATTTTTTTTACCATTCTCTAGAACACTATATGGTAAAATAAATGATTTCATTCAAAACTGCAACTCGTCCCGCAAAAAACAAGCCCTCATATGTCTATATTGACGGAAAAGTAAAAATGTTATGGCTATTGAGGAAGGGGAGGGAGAAATGAAAAACGAAAAGCAGAAAATCGCCCAGGGTGACGGGGTTAAAGGAAAAAGCTTTTCTCCTTGTGGAGTCTGACACTCCAGTCCAGCATGCCAATAGTGAGGAGACTTAAAGCCGCAACGCTCCTCTGGAAAATAGGCAAATTGTCTCTTAAGAGAGGAAGTACACAAACTCTAGTGCCAACAATTGAGAATAAATCCTATGTCATATTACAAGGCTCATTAAAGGGTCAATTTTGGCTTTTAGGATTGCTACTTCCAATAGGTGGCACTAGAGTTCAATCTCCAGAGATCTTGATGTACCTTTGTCCACAGTTCACAACATAATCAAGAAGTTTAAATCTCATGGCACTGTAGCTAATCTACTTGTACAGCAGAGAAAATGTAATGAAATGAAAGCTATTGCAGGAGTCCCAGGAGGACCTCACTGCTGACAAAAAGATATAAAAAAAGCTACACTGCAGTTAGCCAAAATATACATGAGTAACCAAAATCCTTCTCGGAAAGTGTCTTGTGGACAGATGAGACCAAGATAAAGCTTTTTTATAAAACACATCAAAAATGGAATGAGGTCTACAAAGAAAAGAACACAGTACCTATAGTCACATATGGTGGAGGATCATAGATGCTTTGGAGTTAATTTGCTGGCACTGGGTAACTTGACTGTGTGCAAAGCATCATGAAATCTGAAGATTACCAAAGGTTTTAGGGTCACAATGTGTCACACCCACAGGGGTCGGGGTACTCAGAGCCGGACCGTTCTGTCTCTCTGGGGTGCCACGGCAATGTGGCCCGGATCCGTGGTCCCAGTTGCGGCAATGCAAAAAAAAAAATTGGAAGAACAACTAAAGTTTATGGGGATATTCGTGACGCCACCTGTGAGTCGTGGTCAATGTAGTCACTGCTGCTGTGGAATCTGCCGGGATGGTGGCAGCCAGGATGACTAGCCCTCCAAGGGTAGGGCTGGGTCCCCGGGTGGTTATGAGGATGCTCCGTGCCCATGATGCTGCATGTATCTTCCCTCCACAGCTCCTTCCGCCGTCACTTGCAGGATACCACTCAGAAGGCACCTGCTGCATCCTACGCAGCGGCTCACAGTCTGTCTGTGGCCCCGCGTTAACTCAACACACAGTTCACAGTAGTTCACGAACATGGTTCCTTGTACACAAGCTGTGGACCGGGTCCACTCAACAGTCACTGGCTGGGGCTCTTAAGGTACCTTTACACGCGGCAACTTTTCTAGGAATTTCACTGGCAACTTACTGCAGTTGCAGTGAAATCATGGAGACATTGTTCCATTTGTACACAGCAACAAGATAGAACAATGTGTCCATGATTTCACTGCAACCAGCAAGTTGCCAGTGAAATTCCTAGAAAAGTTGCCGCGTGTAAAGGTACCTTTACTGCAGAGGGGACGGTTCCTCTGCATCACTCTCCTCAGTGTACCTCTCGGGTCCTTCTGTTCTCTCCGCTCTCTCGGCTACAAGTTCGGTCCGGCCGTCACAGGCTCTACAGAGAGTCATCCCACACTCTGGGTCACTAGCCCTAGTCCGATGGCTTTGTCCTACTCTGTACCGGTTGTTGGGTCTCGGGGACTTTGAGTTCCTGCACCCCACCGGGTGTCTCGTGGTTAGGGGCATAAAGCGTTTCCGGCCACATCTACAGAGCCGGCTCTCTAGTTTCTCTGGCCCAGCCACCGGTGACCCGGGGTCGTCAGGCTCACCTGGCTCCTTCTACCGTCCACGGTTCTCAGCATTTTGGGTTCCCGGCCAACCATTAGTGGTGCAGGCCTAGAGGCCCTGTTGTTCTCAGTCTCTGTTAGTCAGTACTCAGCTGAAGGGTGTCTCGGCTTGGGGATGCTTTCCCCTCTCCTCTACCCTCCAGGAGGTCTCTCCGTCTACTCCTCTCTCATGGGAAGCTATCGGTCGCATCGCCCAACTTAGTGTTCCTAGGTCTTTTCTGGAGTCTAGTTCCTCCACCCACTTGTCCAGGGTTCTCTCTACTTCCCACCCACACGTAGCTACTCCCGCCACCCATTGCCTGGCATGAAGCGACTTGGGCTCAGGGTCAGAGTGTGTGTGTGTGTGTGGGTGTTTTTGTGAGCTGACCGTCTTACCTGTCCCGCTGCAGTTCACCCTGTGGCCTCCTGGTCGCAGGGGCGCCACAAATGTACAGCCCAATGTCAAAAAGCTTTGTTTGCATCCTAGGTCATGGGACTGCATCAGGACAATGACCCAAACATACTTCAAGAAGCACCCAAAAATAAATGAAAACAATTCACTCGAGAGTTCTGAAGTGGTTTGCAGTGTCCGGATCAGATCCCATTGATCAACTGTGGAGAGATCTTACAATTGCTGTTAGGAGAAAACGCCTTCAAATATGAGAGACCTGGAGCAGTTTGTAAAGAAGCGTGGTCCAAAATTTCAGGTGAGAAATGTAAGGTGGTGATGGTTATAGAAAGCGATTGATTGCAGGTAATTATTCCATAGGGCGTGGAACCAGATATTAAGTTGAGGGGGCCAACAATGTTGTCTGGTCCATTTTAGGAGTGTTGTGTGATATTATGAATGATTTGCCATTTTCCTCTGTTTGTTTTTTTTTTTGTGTTGTTCCAAAACACACAAAGGAAATAAACGTGTACAACAAAACATGTATAATTGCAATAATTTTCTGGAAGAAATACTTAATTTTCAGTAACAATTTCAAGGATGCCAGCACTTTTGGCCAGGACTGTAGTGTATATACTACTTGTTTTTTAAATGGGGAGGATTGATAGCAAAGATGGAAACAATAAGTAATGGATCTGGCACTGCTTATGTCAGAGGACAAGGTTAGAGGTCAGCAGACATTATACAATTCAAACCTAAAAGCAAAGAAGAAACCTTTATTAGGGTCACTCACGTGCTATCTGCTCATGATCTTGGTAATTGATCACCCCAACATGAGGATTGAGGGTGGTGAAGGGATAGGCAGCCACAGCGGGACGGGCATTTGTAAGAAGGCGCAGCAAAGACGATTTCCCGGCATTAGGAAATCCCACCTGAAATCAGGTAAATGCGTTACATATCATTTATTTCGGATCATTAAAACTGAAGAGTAATTACATTAGTCTTATGATCACAGCACTTAGGGTCCGGGGAGAGGGAGTGCAGGGTCACTCACCTCTCCCACGGTGATCGGCCCATCATAATGTAATTGTGATGGGCCGATCACCACAGCAACCCGAGATTGCCATGGCAAGGAGTGTGCCGCCGGGAATTTCCTTATCCATATATTGACATGTCTTATATAATGACATGTGTGTCTTATACCGAAGTGTTATATGCAGATGTGTGTTATATACTGACATATGAATAATAAAGAGAATTTTGTTTACGTACCGTAAATTCTTTTTTCTTTAATCATCAATGGGAGACCCAGACAATGGGTTAAGGGCACTGCCCTCCGGAGGCCACACTAGGTACTACAAGTTTGTAGACACCGCCCCCTCCGCTTATAAACCCCCACCGCAGGGAATATCCTCAGTTTGGTCCATAAGCTGCGAGGAGACAAAATAACCACACCCGAAACCTCGGATAAAAAAACCGTGAACAAAACGGTCCAACAACCCGGAATAAACTGTTCCAACTGGGAACAAGTCAAATGTGACAACATCCAACGGAACAACTGGGTGGGTGCTGGGTCTCCCATTGATGATTAAAGAAAAAAGAATTTACGGTACGTAAACAAAATTCTCTTTTTTCTGGTCATCATAATGGGAGACCCAGACAATGGGGATGTCCTAAAGCAATACCCCAGGGCGGGAAGAGTTCCTCAAAAGACGGATAACACATGGTCCCCCTCAAAGGTGGGCAACCGCCGCCTGGAGGACCCGCCTGCCCAAACTTGCATCCGCAGAGGCATGGGCATGCACCATATAGTGCTTAGAAAAAGTATGCAGGCTTGACCATGTGGCTGCCTGACACACCTGTAGAGCAGAAGCTCGATGTCGCAAAGCCCAGGAGGCACCGACAGCTCTGGTCGAGTGCGCCTTCAATCCCACCGGGAGAGGCAGACCGGAAGAACGGTAGGCCTCCTGAATGGGCCCCTTGATCCATCTGGCCAAGGTTGATTTTGATGCCGCGGACCCCTTACAGCGACCCGCCGTAAGGATGAACAAGGAGTCCGACGTCCGGAATGAGGCAGTTCTGGACACATAAATGCGCACAGCCCTCACCAGATCCAGAGTGTGGAGGTCGCGCTCAACCTGATGAACGGGAGCGGGACAAAATGATGGAAGCACAATCTCTTGGTTCAGGTGAAAAGTGGACACCACCTTAGGCAAGAATTCTGGCCGTGGGCGTAACACCACCTTGTCTTGGTGAACCACCAGGAAGGGTGACTTGCACGAAAGTGCAGCCAATTCTGAGACCCTTCTCAGAGACGTAATCGCCACCAAAAATACCACTTTCTGGGACAGACGAGAGAGGGAAATGTCTCTCAGCGGCTCAAACGGCGGTTTCTGCAGTGCCGCCAGGACCATGTTAAGGTCCCAAGGGTCCAGTGGTCGCCTGTATGGCGGAACCACCCGAGACACCCCCTGCAGGAATTGTCGGACCTTCGGTAGGAGCGCTAAACGTCTGTCAAACAGCACAGACAGCGCTGACACTTGACCCTTCAGGGAGCTGAGGGATAGCCCCAACTCCAAGCCCAACTGTAAGAAAGCCAACAAGGTCGGAACCGACAAGGGCCAAGGAGACCGTCCACCAGAGGCACACCAGGAGAAAAAGATTTTCCACGTCCTGTGGTATATCTTTCGCGAAACAGGCTTCCTAGCCCGATTCATAGTGGCAACCACTGTAGGGGAAAAACCCCTGGATGTCAGCAGCCAGGCCTCAAGAGCCATGCAGTCAATCTGAGGGCCCTGGAATTGAGGTGGAAGAATGGGCCTTGCGCGAGTAGATCTGCGCGTTCTGGAAGGGCCCACCTGTGTCCGCCTGACAGTTGCCACAGGTCCGGATACCAGGACCTCCTGGGCCAATCTGGAGCCACTAGAATGGCTACCCTGCACTCCGTCCTGATCTTCCACAGCACCTTGGGAATCAGAGCTAGAGGCGGGAACACATACGGCAGATGGAATCTGGACCAACTCAGGACCAGGGCGTCTGCTCCCAGAGACTGGGGATCCCACGACCTCGCCATGTATTGCGGCACCTGATGATTCAGCCGCGAGGCCATCAGATCCACGTCCGGAGTGCCCCATCTGCTGCAGATGTCCCGGAAGACGTCTGGATGAAGAGACCACTCTCCGGCGTCCATCCCCTGCCGGCTCAGATAGTCGGCCTCCCAGTTTTCGACCCCTGGGATGTGAACTGCAGAGATCAGGCAGTTGTTGTCCTCCACCCAGGATAGGATGCGGTGGACTTCGGCCAGAGCCTGTGCACTCCTGGTTCCTCCTTGATGATTTATATAAGCGACGGCCGTCGCATTGTCGGACTGAACCCGAATGGGTCGTCCGGAGAGGAATTTCTGAAAAGCCAGGAGTGCCAGATAGACCGCCCTGATCTCCAGCACGTTGATCTGCAACGCCGACTCCGACTGAGTCCAGAGGCCTTGGGCCCTGTGGTGTAGGAACACCGCCCCCCAGCCCTTCAGACTGGCGTCGGTGGTCACCACTAACCATGACGGTTTGATGAAGGACCGGCCCCGAGATAGGTGACGTGGTTGTAGCCACCACTGCAGGGAATCCCTGGTCGGTTGGGAAAGGGTCACCAGCCGATTCAGAGATGTCGTCCTCTTGTCCCAACTGTGGAGGATCTCCAGCTGTAGAGGACGGAGGCGAAATTGTGCGAAAGGCACCGCCTCTATTGCTGCCACCATGCGCCCCACCAGCTTCATCAACACCCGCAGGGATGATTGTGGGGACAGGAGGATCTGTTGCACTCCTGAATGGATGGCCAGTTGTTTGGCCCGTGGAAGAGACACCAGGGCTGAGGCCGTGTTGAAGTCCATGCCCAGATATGTCAATGACTGGGTCGGAACCAGAGTTGACTTCTGAATATTGAGGAGCCAACCGAATTGTTCCAGAGACCTCATGGTCACATTCAGGCTCTCTTGACAAAGGTGTTCCGATGGCGCCCTGACCAGCAGGTCGTCGAGATAGGGAATGACGGTATGTCCCTGCACATGCAGGAGAGCCATCATAGAGGCCATCACTTTCGTGAACACCCGTGGAGCCGAGGCCAGGCCGAAAGGCAGCGCCACGAACTGGTAGTGTTCGTCCCCCACTGCGAATCTTAACCAGCGTTGATGAGTCGGCGCAATGGGCACGTGAAGGTAAGCGTCCCGAATATCTATGGACGCTAGGAAGTCCCCCTGTGACACAGCCGCGATTACGGAGCGCAGGGATTCCATGCGGAACTTCCGAACCAACACGTGGCGGTTGAACAACTTTAGGTCCAGAACCGGGCGAAAAGATCCATCCTTCTTTGGGACGATAAAGAGGTTGGAGTAAAAACCCCTGAACCTCTCCCCCGAAGGTACTGGGACCACAACTCCGTCCTTGCGGAGATTCTCCAGTACCAGATGAAAAGCCTGAGCCTTTTCTGGGGACGGGACCGACCGATGGAATCGGTTGTGCCGGCTTTGACGTCAGCTCTATCCTGTAACCTCTGGAGACTATGTCTCGTACCCACTGATCTTGGACTTGGAGCAGCCATCTGTCCCGAAAAAGAGACAGACGGCCCCCCACCTGTGGGGAGGTAGGATGAGAGAGCGAGTCATGCGGAAGCGGGTTTGGGGGTGGCAGCCGCTGCCCCCGCCGGCTTCTTCTGGCGACCCTTGGGGCGCCACTGAGTAGAGGCTTGCTCCCTCTGTCCGCTCGGGCAGACGATGCTGAAGGTTGTGAACTGGACCGAAAGGACCACTGTTTAGGGTTCCTCTTTACGGTATACCGTGGCTTAGGTTTATTCTGTGGGATCTTTGACTCCGCAGAATCCTTTATCAACTTGTCCAGTTCGGTACCAAAAAGCCTGTCGCCCGAGAACGGAAGATTTTGCAAAATCTTCTTGGACGTGGCATCTGAGTCCCATAGACGCAGCCACAACAATCTGCGGATCGCTATCGCATTGGCCGAAGCCACAGCAGAGCGATTCGCAGTTTCCAGTGTTGCCGTTCTGGCGTAGTCCGCATAGGCCCTTGCTCTATCAGTGAGTGCCAGGACTTCTGAGCTGGACCCTGCCAGGTCAGCGATACCGTCCAAGCAGGAGGTGATCGCCTGCAGAGTCCAGACCGCGGCAAAATTAGGGGCAAATGAAGACCCCACAGCCTCATAGGAAGACTTGGCGAGTTGCTCGACC
Source organism: Allobates femoralis (assembly GCA_033576535.1). Classification (NCBI taxonomy): domain Eukaryota; kingdom Metazoa; phylum Chordata; class Amphibia; order Anura; family Aromobatidae; genus Allobates; species Allobates femoralis. The sequence goes on along the minus strand of JARQOC010000006.1, from coordinate 404,369,190 downwards.
TGTCTATCAGTAGCGTCCTTCAATGAGGAGCTATCAGAGGCAGAGAAGAGGGAGCGTGCCGCAATCCTGGTCATGGAAGCATCCACCTTAGGGGACTGCGACCACTCCTGAAGCACCTCCTCAGGGAAGGGGAAGCGATTGTCCTTAGATTTACGGACATAACGCCGGCCAGGATGAATCCTGGGAGCTCTAATCACCCTTCCGAAGTTAGTGTGATCCAGAAAGGAGCCACTTGGTCTAGCCTCCGGCCGCAGCCATTGGTAGGCCTCCTTCGGGTGAACGGTCACCTCCTCAGGGGGTGTCACGAGACGTAAAGTCTCGTTGATGGAGGACACCAGATCCTCCACCCCCTCTGGTGGTTCTGACACGGACCCGAGTAATGAACCCCCATCATCCTCGTCCCCCTCAGAGAGACCTTCCTCCTCAGAGAGTGTCTGGGGCTCGGGTGAATCCTCACGTCGAGTCCGCTTAAGGGGTCTCACAGTTGAGGCAGGGGACACCCGGGGATAATATGAAGGAGCAGCTGGGTTTTCCAGCCTCCTGGTTAGTACCTCCAGGGATTGCGACATGGAGGACAGCTGGGATAACATAGATTCATTTATCTTGTTCTGTGTCTCCCATGGCCCTGGGCCCACCTGGACCACAGGATATAGCACCGGAGCTGCTGTCTCCTTTGCAGTCTCAGCCCGTGCCTCTGGGCGTCCGCAGTTATTGCAGGACCCCTCAACCAGTGTCCCGTTGCACGTAGCACAGGCAGTGGTGTTACTTGCCACCTTAGCAGCGCTCCTCCCAGCTGAGGACATCCCTACAGCAGGGGGAAAGAAGCCGATCTTTAAAGAAAAAAACCGGTACAACCGGCGGCTTACCAACCGCAGTAAAGCGGTGGAGGAAGCGGTGTGTGCGAGTGTGGCCCCCGCGAGGTTTTCCGGTCTCCCCTGAATTGAGTGCAGCCGTGCACTCCAAGCAGATCCCAGCCGGGAAGTGAAGGGAAAAATGGCCGCCGACAGACTAACTGTGGGCGGAGCCGAAAACACGCGGGAGCGCACACGCACGCCCATTACTGACGTCACCGCCTGGGCTGCTTCCATCTCCTCAGGCAGCCTCCGTAATGAAGGCGCCGAGTCCCGCAGCGCGGGAAGTACCGTGACACAAAACACAATACTAATGGCTGCAGACAAAAGTCTGTAGCCGACAGCCGCAGCCCCTGTGAGACACAGGGCGGTCAGCCAGAGTGGCCCCAGCACGGGGTCCACTGCCAGAACCGCGGACCCGAGGGTACGCGCGGTCTGATTGTCCCAGCACATATAGTGCCGACACTACCCCCAGGCACACCGGAGACACACAAGGTGCCTCAGTGCCGGTCCGGTCTGTAAGCACCATTTAGGGAGGCCTCGGACGGGGGTGCAGCACCAGTCCGGTCTGTAAGCACCATTTAGGGAGGCCTCGGACTGGGCTGGCTCCAGTCCGGTCTGTAAGCACCATTTAGGGAGGCCTCGGACGGAGCGGAGCTGTGCAAGGCTCCATACTCCCACTACCCAGAGCCCCCAAACAGGGATGGGAAGGAGCGCGACAGCGTACCGGGAGGACACGCAGTGTCCAGGCTCTAGGCCCTCCGGTACCTCGACCTGCGTGTTCCCTAAGGGTGAGCAGGGAGACTGCCGAAGGTCCCCGACCGGGACCATATTACCTTGTCTTCAGACGCCATCACGAAAGTTGTGAGGATGCAGTGAAGTGCAAGCAATGCGTGTGATACCTCCGAGCACACTAAGTTAAAAACTGAGGATATTCCCTGCGGTGGGGGTTTATAAGCGGAGGGGGCGGTGTCTACAAACTTGTAGTACCTAGTGTGGCCTCCGGAGGGCAGTGCCCTTAACCCCATTGTCTGGGTCTCCCATTATGATGACCAGAAAATATTGATACTAGATGGTGGCCCGATTCTAACGCATTGGGTATTCTAGAATATGTACCAATCAGCGGCGCAGGATTCAAATCCCCCGCCAAGCCTCGCACTTCTCTGATTGGTCTCCGCTGCCGCCGGCAGCGGCGACCAATCAGAGAAGCAGCACGGCTTGGCGGGGGATTTGAATCCCGCGGCAACCAATCATACTTCCTGACAAGCCGCGCCGCTCCACTGATTGGTCGCCACTGCCGGCGGCGACCAATCAGAGGAGTAGCGCGGCTTGGTGGGGGATTTGAATCCCGCTTGGGGTACTACCACTGCGAGCAGCCGGGAGATGACTGGCTGACGCCGGTCATCTCCCGGCTGGCTCGCCGTGGACCTCTGTATGGCAGTACATGAATTTTTAATTCGCACGGCTCTTTTGCATACGCTGCACTGATTGGTCGCCGCGGCTGCCGGTGACCAATGAGCGCTGGTGAACTGGCGCACGATTTCCATGACAGACACAATCAGGCAATTATATAGTAGATGTGTGTTATATAACTGACGACTGTGTGTATGTTGTGTACTGACATGTGTGTAATATATTGACGTGTTTATACTGTATACTGATGCGTGTGATCACTGTCTCAGCACTGGCTGAATGCCGTGTGTCTCTGATGGAGGCAATGGTCACAGGTAAGACCACCATATGCCTGTACATTGGTATCCTGTGCTATCACAGACATGACCTCATGATGGGTAGAAATACCTGAGGAAGTTGTATAGTTATAGTAAGTGCAATGGTTTCAGTCATACTTAGGCCCTGGAACCTCAGGTATCCCAAAACGTTCCTTGACCCATAAGAGACATCCAATACCACTAGACACCATTAATAGTTTGGAGCATCGTCGGAGATCTTTCATCAGGGTACACAAGTTTCAAGTTACGCCAATGAACTGATAAAAAATACATAATAGACTGCACTGAAAAAGAAAAGAAGATAGACACAGAATTAACCCTCACCATGCCAGCATGAGCCATGGTTTTCAGTTCCAGGTGCAGGCACCGCTCTTCTCCTGGCTCACCCGGTGTGGCTGTCACTGGAGCTCGGTTCTCATTGCTGAGGAAGAATCTGTTCCCTTTTCCTCCAATTCCTCCATAAGCAGCAACAAACTCCTCTCCCGGTGTGGAGAGGTCAGCAAGGATCACCCCATCCTCCTTCACCAGCGTTCCCACAGGGACCTGACAATGTACAGAGACACCAAACGTGTCATTATAGGAGAGATTATAGCTCATCCCAATGATCGGCGTCCGTCCTTCTAGCCAATCACATTACAAGATATCCCCTCCTCTATTACATGGATCCGATTGTAAGGGCAGATATCCTTATCTATCTAGCCTGCTTACCTTAATGTACAGTGTCTCACCACTTCTTCCATAACAATTTTTGCTACGCCCGCGTTCCCCTTGACATCCTTGGTACACCGAAGAAATGGAGGTAAAAGACTTTATACAATGGTCCACTGGGGAAAAAAACAGGAGACATAGTGACCATCTAGAAAATGTTACTGACAGCTATTCTGCAAGTGGCCATATATAATTGATGAGAATGGGTGATGCGTTCATGTATGGGTGTAACACGAATGGTGGATCAGACTACAACATGTTCGTTTGTAGTCTGTTGCCATGGAAACACAGGTTATACATTGAAGCTATATATACAAAATAGGAGATTTTTCATCAAGAATATTTACTTCACTTAATGATTTTATGCACAAAAATAAACATTATGGCAGTAAATGTTAGCATATTGGTCAGTGATGATCTAGTGTTGATGGTGCAAATAGTCCACATTGCTGATAGTCTATTACCTTTGAATATCACATGTCCTCCGTTTCCACCATCTCCCCCATCTGGTCCTCCAAACTCCTTCCTTGGTTCACTGTGGAAGCATGAAACGCCGTCTCCGCCAGCACCTCCCACCACGCGGACTTTACGATGATCAACAAAATAACGGGTCTGAGATGAAAACAGAAATCAAGCAACAGTTCTATATAGGAAAAGCCACCAAATATGAGAATATCCAAGCTTCAGAAGTGGTTGGATGCCTCACCAGCTTCTTCTCTGACACATCCTTCTTGCCTTTGACTAAATTCCGGGGCTTAGCACATAGGGAGGATCCAGTATAGAAAAGACGGTGATGTGAGTCCGAGAAGACCAACACCAAGTCTCGAAAAGTTAGAGAACTGGAAGTAATAGCTGTGCACAATGGTAACGTATGAGTGAGACCCAAGAAGCGGGACAGCGACTTCATGTTCAGCATGGCTACCTGTAACATAAAATGATGCAAAGAGCACCAGTCAGAATATAGAGAAGGAGAGAAGGGGGCTGGCTTCACTAATGATCTGGGCCAGGTAGACAGCCCCCTTCACATTATTTGTCACGTGCCAGTACACAAGGAATAAAGCTCCCTCTTGTGTCAACCCCATCATGGAAGTGCAGCTGCTGGACCAGTCCTGAGATTAACAAAACTGGGAGATTATTTTATTTATACAACAGATACAGAGCTCGATTCATAATCTGGATTATTTTTTAAATCCCTTCTTTCTTTGTCTTGTGGTATCCGGTGACTTTTTTTTTCCCATCAAATTGACAAAAATGTCAATCAAGATTACCACCATACAGTAATAGTATAATGGTGGATACCAGTCCTGCAGAACATACAATAGATTACAGTACAATTATAGTGACTTACAGTTGACGTTCTTTCCTGTGAGTTCGTTCACTTTTCCCACATTTTTAATCTGTCCCAGACCGACATGACAATTTCTTCCAGCCACGACTCATCTACAGGGATTACAACAAAGACACATTTGACTTTTCACATTTCCAGCCCCGTCCCCATCTATTCCCAACCTGCAACAAACTCCTCATCCTGGAGATACTCCAATACTGAGCCGCTGCTGCCTATACACAGTATGATATGGCTTACAGCTCCCCTATACACAGTATAATGGGCCCAAACACAGCTCCCTATACACAGTATAATGAGCCTACAGCTTCCCCCATACATAGTATGAGCCCACAACTCCCTTATACACAGTATGATGGTCCCACAGCTCCCCTATACACAGTATGATGGTCCCACAGCTCCCCTATACACAATATGATGGTCCCACAGCTCCCCTATACACAATATGATGGTCCCACAGCTTCCCTATACACAATATGATGGTCCCACAGCTCCCCTATACACAGTATGATGGTCCCACAGCTCCACTATACACAATATGATGGTCCCACAGCTCCCCTATACACAATATGATGGTCCCACAGCTCCCCTATACACAATATGATGGTCCCACAGCTCCCCTATACACAATATGATGGTCCCACAACACCCGTATACACAGTATGATGGGCCCACAACACCCCTATACACAGTAGGAATGGCCCACAGCTCCCCTATAAACAGTAGGATGGGCCCACAGGTCCCCTATAAACAGTAGGATGGGCCCACAGCTCCCCTATAAACAGTAGGATGGGCCCACAGCTCCCCTATAAACAGTAGGATGGGCCCACAGCTCCCCTATAAACAGTAGGATGGGCCCACAGCTCCCCTATAAACAGTAGGATGGGCCCACAGCTCCCCTATACACAGTATGATTTGCCCACAGCTCCCCATACACAGTATGATTGGCTCACAACTCCCCTATATATACACACACACAGTATGAAGGACCCACATCTCCCCTATATATACACAGTATGATGGGCCCACAGTTCCCCTATACACAGTATGATGGGCCCAAAACACCCCTATACACAGTAGGATGGGCCCACAGCTCCCCTATACACATTATGATGGGCCCACAGCTCCCATATGCACAGTATTATGAGTACACAGCTCCTCTATACACAGTATGATGGGCTCACAGCTCCTCCATACACAGTATGATGGGCCCACGGCTCCCCTATACACAGTATGATGGGCCCACAGATCCTTTATACACAGTATAATGAGCCCACATCCCCCATACACAGTATAATGGGCCCACAGCTCCTTTATACACAGTATGATGGCTCCACAGCTCCCTTATACACAGTATGAGCCCACATCCCCCCATATAAGCCCACATCCCCCCCATATACAGTATAATGGCTCTATAGCTCCTTTATACACAGTATGATGGCTCCACAGCTCCCCTATACACAGTATAATGACCTCACATCCCCCATACACAGTATAATGGGCCCACAGCTATTTTATACACAGGATGATCAGTATGATGGGCCCACAGCTCCCCTATACACAGTATGATGGGCCCACAGCTCCCCTATACACAGTATGATGGGCCCACAGCTCCCCTATACAGAGTATGATGGGCCCACAGCTCCCCTATACACAGTATGATGGGCCCACAGCTCCCCTATACACAGTATGATGGGCCCACAGCTCCCCTATACACAGTATGATGGGCCCACAGCTCCTTTATACTCAGTATGATCAGTATGATGGGCCCACAGCTCCTTTATACTCAGTATGATCAGTATGATGGGCCCACAGCTCCTTTATACTCAGTATGATCAGTATGATGGGCCCACAGCTCCCCTATACACATTAATGATAAGTCAAAAGTGGGAGTCCAAAATACACAAATGTACCTTAAGGGTAGCACTTCAACACAATCAGTAATCAACCAAACACTATCTGTATAGGAGAAGGATAAAAGAATTCTCAAAAATCCAAACAATATACAGTATATATATTTTTACTATGAAAGTTAAAACATATTAAAATTAGCAAAAAGTTCCTTCACCAAAGATGGATGTGGGCCAGAAAGGGGATACACAAAAAGAAATTGAACAATGCATATATGAATATAATATGAATATGAAAGTCACAGGTAATAACAACAGATTCAGGCAGAATAAAGTGTCCAGAGTATCTGTAATGAGGAAATTCCATATACCTAATAAGATGTATTTTTATGGAGGTTGATAAAGTGTCAGTGGATAGTTGGCCCCAAAGATCGCCTAATAAACCATGTACAGTAGAATGATGGTATTAACCAGACAAACTATAGGGCATGATAATTGTCAATGTTCACCTTCTTGATAATAGATGCTGGTCGTTGTGTGTGATCCCCAGGGGTGTGAGGACATGGAGTCCGGGGATCACACATAACCAGATTAGGCCGCTTTCATACTTGTGGTCGGGACGCAGAATTTGCAAATACAGCCAAACAAACGCATGTGTACTGCGTCCCTATGTTTAACATGGGGATGCATGGTACCTGTGTTTGGCTGCGTTCACATGCGCTACGTTCAGATACCATATTCTCGGTGCCGTCAGAACGCAACATGTTGCATTCTTTCTGCGTCTCAGGAGGCTTGCAATCTTGAAGCGCACAAAGAATGCATGGCGGTGAATAGAGAGATGCACTGCCATCTGCAGGCCACCGCGACGTTTTGCGTTTTTGGTTTGTTTGTTTTTTTAGCTGTGACAAAATCCACAGCTCCTTCCAGGCCACCTCCCATTCTGGATTTTCTCAGTCTCTCTCTCTCTCAGGCCAGCTTCACACCACGGTTTTCGGCTGTCAGGTTGTGTCCGGTGTTTTGCAGGATACACCAGACACAACCTGACAGCCCCAGACAAGCAGAACTGGAGGGCAAATTTGCCCTCCGATCCTGCTTTTTGCCGGCTTTAGTCCTGCCGCTTTCAAGTGCTGGAGTTTCAGCACCGCGGCTGCAGGGGAGCTGGCCGTGGTGCTGAAATTTCAGCCGGGGAGCTCTCCATGTGCTGAAATTCAGCAGTGGCGGCTGCTTTTAACAGCCACCGCTTTTTCAGCACCTGGCATCCAGGAACCGGTCCGATTTTGAGTTGGATCTGGTGCAATCCAGCGCCCATAGACTCCCATGCTATGGGCGCCGGATCCAGTTTTGTGTGCGATTTTTGCCTTACACACAAAAAAAGCTGCAAGCTCCGATTTTGTGTCCAGGGCAAAAAACGAAAACAGCTCGATCCTGCCGGACAGACACAAAACTGGATGGCAGATAACTGCCACCCAGCCACATATCTGGATCCAGGGATGGTGTATCACAGTCCGCGCTGCTTGAAATGAACACTAAAAGAGTCTAGGATAAAAGACCCTTCTTACGTTATTTGCCTACGCATTTCAATGCTATTCCCAGCATCGTCATCAGGGCATCTCTTGATGCCCTGATGACGATGCTGGGAATAGCATTGAAACGCGTAGGCAAATAAAGTAAGAAGGGTCTTTTATCCTAGACTCTTTGAGGGTTCATTTCAAGCAGCGCAGACTGCGATACACCATCCCTGGATCCAGATATTTCTACACGCGTTACATGGAGGTGGAAGTCCTGCAGCAGCTTTTTGTACTACATGCGATTTAAACTAGTTGTGGGTGCACACAACTAGAAAAGGTGAGTGCACCATCACTGTGACCTGTGTGAAAACTTTTGCCATATTGATAGGGCACTATTGCGCCTCGCGTTTGTCTCCTTTATCTTTATTATACCCAGCCACATAGGGATACAATAGGGGCAAAATCGGATCCGTGGCTGTCCAGTTCACACCAGACAGCCCCGGACCTGAAAGACTGTGGTATGAAGCTGGCCTCACTTGTAGGGCCGGTTTACACGTGTCAACATCGTTAACGATGTCGCTGCAACATGTGACGTTGCAGCGGCCTCGTAGCAGTGTCGCTGCGTGTGACATCCTTCAACGATCAGCTCGCTGATAGTTGCTGAATGGCCAGGGCCGTTTTTTGATTGTTGGTTGGCGGCTAGCATCGGCGTGTGTGACAGCGGGAGACCAACGATCAACGACCTCCCGGCCGATGCCCAGCGCCACACAGTACATGCTAGGACATGGTAACCAGGATAAACATCGGGTAACTAAGCACAGCGTTATGCTTAGTTAGCTGATGTGTACCCCGGTTACCAGCATTGTCGCTAGTCGCTGCTGAGTCTGCCTGTGTGACAGATCACCAGCGATCATATAGCGATGTCCCAGCGATCCCGATCGTTGGTCGGATCGTTGGGGCATAAGAGTGTGTAAACCGGCCTTAAGCATAACGTGACCCCTCCTCTGCTTATATAGAAAAACCCTGAGGTAAGCTGTCTCAGTCTCACCTTAATAACACTGACTGATCTCAAAGCGGTCTTTCTTTCTTTCTCTCTCCTCTCTATTTATTTCCCGCTCTCTCTCCTCTCTCACTATTTCCCTCCCTCTCTCTCCTCTTCCTGGCCGCTTTATAATGGTTTTCAATACCCGGCAACACCTTCCTATGGATAATAATTCTCTCAACGCATGCAGATAATCAACGCTGCGTTGACAGAATTACATGTGTTTTGGCATGGGTTTACAAACGCTAATGTGAAAGTAGCCTTATGGTGGGTTTACACACACCAACTTATCTGTCCAACTTCTGACCAACTTGCTGGTTGCAGTGAAATCATGGACACATTGCTCCATTTTGTGGCTGTGTACAAATGGAACAATGTGTCCATGATTTCACTGCAACCAGCAAGTTGGTCAGAAGATGGACAGATAAGTTGGTGTGTGTAAACCCACCATCAGATAAAGATAAGAAACTCATGATCAAGCTCAAAGATTCTGGGTTAAAAAGGGGAGGATGGGGGAGGGGGACTGGAGTACACCTGCACAAAAACTGTGTGACTTTTTAAAAAGTTACAAGTGATGACTCAGCCCCCAAACACCTGGAGAATAAAAACTGTGAACAAGTAAACACAACATCATAAGGGGCGAAAATTGAAAGAAGAATGAAGCATAGAGAAAAAACATGAAAAAAAATCTGGTGTTTTTCTCCTTTTAGACTAATGGTGGGTTTACACACACCAATCATTGTATCCAATCTCTGAACCAATCTCTGGTTGCAGTGAAATCATGGACAGATTGCTCCATGTTGTACACAGCCACAAAATGGAACTATGTGTCCATGATTTCACTGCAACCAGAGATTGTTCAGAGATTGGATACAATGATTGGTGTGTGTAAACCCCATAAGGTTGATATGACCAAGTGAAAAGTGCCAGGTGCTGTGGATCCTCCGGGCCACTGTACAGAACCGTCCACCTGCTGCACAATACAGATCTGTGACTTCTGCACAGGAGACTGTCTCCATTCACTCCCAGCAAGCAGAGATCTTGTACCAGAGAGGAGATGGGACACAGAGTATACTGCAACTGTTTGGTATTATTACAAGAAATACACTTTATTTACAGACAACCTCCTTCTATAATGCATGAACCACATATTACTGAGAACTACAAATACCAGGATGGCTGGACCACTGCAGCCGGACAGGCACTGGCCTCAGGTATAAATATAAAAACCACTGCCATGTTGGACTTGTTCATCCTATTACGACTATTATAATGCTATGGACGCCTTTGCTGCTCACCTACCTGCCCGTCCCATCTTCCACACACACTATAACTTATTCTGCAACCTTGTGGGTCGCCGCAGCCGCCGCCATTATGTTGGGGCACATTTGCACTCCGGAAACATGGGCGCGCTCCAGCGTGTGAAGACCGAAAAGTGAAAACAAATCTACCTCTAGCGGCTGTAAGGTGAACAGGAAGTACGTCATCAGAAGAGCTCGCCGGAGCTCCGAGCTGCAGTTCTTGTGTGCGCATGCGCAGCTCATCGTGCAGGCGTTCCCTAATCATAATCATATTATTCCTAACTGGAACGATTAATAAAAGAAGTAATAGACGTATCCACACAATGTGCACAAACATTAAAACATTTGATAAATTTGGGGTATTTTGTTTTAAAAATAACATTGTCATTAAAATAGTTGTGTATGTGAATGCCTATGCAGTGTACTGTACGGGTGTATGTGAATGCCTATGCACTGTACTATACGGGTGTATGTGAATGCCTATGCAGTGTACTATACGGGTGTATGTGAATGCCTATGCAGTGTACTGTACGGGTGTATGTGAATGCCTATGTAGTGTACTGTACAGGTGTATGTGAATGCCTATGTAGTGTACTGTACAGGTGTATGTGAATGCCTATGTAGTGTACTATACGGGTGTATGTGAATGCCTATGCAGTGTACTGTACGGGTGTATGTGAATGCCTATGCAGTGTACTATACGGGTGTATGTGAATGCCTATGCAGTGTACTGTACGGGTGTATGTGAATGCCTATGTAGTGTACTGTACAGGTGTATGTGAATGCCTATGCAGTGTACTGTACGGGTGTATGTGAATGCCTATGCAGTGTACTATACGGGTGTATGTGAATGCCTATGCAGTGTACTGTACGGGTGTATGTGAATGCCTATGTAGTGTACTGTACAGGTGTATGTGAATGCCTATGCAGTGTACTATACAGGTGTATGTGAATGCCTATGCAGTGTACTGTACGGGTGTATGTGAATGCCTATGCAGTGTACTGTACGGTGTATGTGAATGCCTATGCAGTGTACTGTACGGGTGTATGTGAATGCCTATGCAGTGTACTGTACGGGTGTATGTGAATGCCTATGCATTGTACTATACGGGTGTATGTGAATGCCTATGCATTGTACTGTACGGGTGTATGTGAATGCCTATGCAGTGTACTATACGGGTGTATGTGAATGCCTATGCAGTGTACTGTACGGGTGTATGTGAATGCCTATGCAGTGTACTCTACGGGTGTATGTGAATGCCTATGCAGTGTACTGTACGGGTGTATGTGAATGCCTATGTAGTGTACTATACAGGTGAATGTGAATGCCTATGCAGTGTACTGTACGGGTGTGAATGCCTATGTAGTGTACTGTACAGGTGTATGTGAATGCCTATGCAGTGTACTGTACGGGTGTATGTGAATGCCTATGCATTGTACTGTACGGGTGTATGTGAATGCCTATGCAGTGTACTATACGGGTGTATGTGAATGCCTATGCAGTGTACTGTACGGGTGTATGTGAATGCCTATGCAGTGTACTCTACGGGTGTATGTGAATGCCTATGCAGTGTACTGTACGGGTGTATGTGAATGCCTATGTAGTGTACTATACAGGTGAATGTGAATGCCTATGCAGTGTACTGTACGGGTGTGAATGCCTATGTAGTGTACTGTACAGGTGTATGTGAATGCCTATGCAGTGTACTGTACGGGTGTGAATGCCTATGTAGTGTACTGTACAGGTGTATGGAATGCCTATGCAGTGTACTGTACGGGTGTATGTGAATGCCTATGCAGTGTACTGTACGGGTGTATGTGAATGCCTATGCAGTGTACTGTACGGGTATATGTGAATGCCTATGTAGTGTACTATACAGGTGAATGTGAATGCCTATGCAGTGTACTGTACGGGTGTGAATGCCTATGTAGTGTACTGTACAGGTGTATGTGAATGCCTATGCAGTGTACTGTACGGGTGTGAATGCCTATGTAGTGTACTGTACAGGTGTATGTGAATGCCTATGCAGTGTACTGTACAGGTGTATGTGAATGCCTATGCAGTGTACTGTACGGGTGTATGCGAATGCCTATGCAGTGTACTGTACAGGTGTATGTGAATGCCTATGCAGTGTACTGTACGGGTGTATGTGAATGCCTATGCAGTGTACTGTACGGGTGTATGCGAATGCCTATGCATTGTACTGTACGGGTATGAATGCCTATGCAGTGTACTGTACGTATTAAACCCTTCATCCGCAGTCTGTTTTCACCTTAATGACCTAACCATTTTATACAAATCTGACCAGTGTCATCACTTTATGAGGTAATTATTATTATTATTTATTTATATAGCGCCATTGGTTCCATGGCGCTTTACATGTGTAAGGGCAGAACAAGGACGAGAACATAAATAACGACGAATAAATCATACAGGTACATTAGGGCAGAGATCCTGTCCACAAGGGCTCACAGTCTATAGGGGAAGGGAGGGAGACAGTAGCAGGGGGAGAGGTGAGATGGTGCAGCGGATTAGGTCTCAGTGAGGGTTATAGGCTTGAAGGAAGACGTGGGTCTTCAGGTTTTTCTTGAAGGTTCCCAGGGTAGGGGAGTGTCTGATGTTATGTGGAAGAGAGTTCCAGAGTATGGCGGATGCACAAGAGAAGTCCTGTATGCGGTTGTGGTAGGTGGAGATGCGGGGAAAACGAGAAGGAGTTCTTGAGAGGAGCGCAGATTGTGTGAGGGGTGGTATTGGGAGACCAAGTCGGAGATGTATGGAGGGCACAGGTTGTGTATGGCCTTGTCAGGGTTAGGGTTTTGAACTGAGATCTCTGGGAAGTAGGGAGCCAGTGGAGGGCTTGGCAGAGGGGGAGATTGCGTTTATTTGAGAAAACATTGGAAATTTTGCAAAATGTTCAAACTTTGAATTTTCATGCCCTTACACCAGAGAGGTATGTCACAAAATAGTGGATAAATAACATTTTCCACATGTCTACTTTACATCAGCACAATTGTGGAAACTATTTTTTTTGTTAGCACATTAGAAGGGTTCAAAGTTCATCAGCCATTTCTCATTTTTTCATCAAACCATTTTTTAGGGACCACATCACATTAGAAGTGACTTTGAGGGGCCTATATTACAGAAAATACCCAAAAGTGACACCATTCTAAAAACTGACCCTCCTCAGACTGCTCAAACCCACATTCAAATAATAATAATTCAAGAAGTTTATTAACCCCTCAGGTGCTTCACAGGAACTAAATATGCAAATTGTCACTTCAGTGAGGACGTAGACGAACTGTAAAGCCTTTTAATAAGACTTAGAATTTGTGTCAGATGGGGGCGTGGCCTAGCGGCATGTGAGGAGGACGTGCGCCTGCAGAGCTCCCGCGCTTGATCCTTCTTTAACCCTGCAATCCCCGCGACCGGATCGCTCACCGCGGCCCCGGTGGTTCCCCTGGTGACCGGGATCATATTGAGGTGCCTGTGGGACCCGGTGAGGCGGCGAAATGGTCAAGAGGACCCAGAAAAAGGCCCTTGGTGAAGCGGGCTGCGGCCTCCAAGATGGCGCCGGGACAGAGGCGAGCTCCTTCCTGGAACAGGAGCCGGTGAGCGTGGCACGGAATAGAGCGGCTGCTGCATGCTTGCAACAGTTCGCTCGTATGGAGAGGCTGGAGCAGGCAGGACAGGAGGAGACGGATGGTCTCTCTGAGGAGGCAGAGCACACTGCTGTGGCGACGGCCTCGGGACAGGGGAGAGATGGGGGAGGTGCAGATGTGTGTGCTCAGACTCCGGAGGAGCAGGAGGCCCAGGGCAGCTGGGGAGCTGTGCTGGCACAAAATAATGACATGCTGGCGGCTCTAGCCCTACAGACATCGGCTGAACCTACTATAAAAGATGTTTTTCGGGCTGTGCTTCAGTGTGGATCATCAATATCACATGTACTGACTCAACTAGGCCACCTGCAAGAGACTGTCCAAACTGTACGGCATGATCTACATGAGGCGAAGGGGCAGACCAGAGAATTGGAGAAAAGAGTGTCTAAAGTGGAGATGCAGTTGGCACCCTCTGTCAAGTTTCACTCTGAAGTTAAGAAGGAATTCCAGATGGTACATGCTAAGACGGACGATCTAGAAAATAGATCGCGCCGTAATAACGTTCGCATAGTAGGTGTGCCTGAGAGATACGAAAAAGGGAACCCTACTTTGTTTTTTGAGTCATGGATCAAGGAGATAATTGGTGCTGACCGCCTGACTCGTCTCTATGCCATTGAACGAGCACACAGGGTCCCTGCTCATCCCCCTCCCCCGGGGCACCAGCCTAGGACTGTCCTTGCAAAACTACTCCACTACAGAGACCGTGATATTATCCTCAACTACTCCAGAGATCATCAGGATGTTCTCATTAATGGTGCCAGAGTCTCATTTTATCCGGACTACTCCCCAGAAGTCCAGCGGCGGAGGGCCAAGTTCGCCCCGGTGAAGGCTCGTCTCCGGGAGCTGGGAGTCAAATATTCTGTTTTGTTCCCTGCTAAATTGAAGATTCTGGCTGATGATAAATCACATTTTTTCTTTGAAGCCCAAGATGCCATGGACTGGATGGATCGTAATGAGCTGCGGTTGCGCAGGGAAGCCGACCGAGACTCTGCCGACTGAGAGAGTACTGTCTCTGATTCTTTCTCTTTTTTGATTGCCCTTGTCTGGCCGTGGAGGCGGCCGTCCGCTAAATAGGTTTTGCTCTAATGTGATGTTCACTGTTGGCATATTTGACTTCTTTCTTCCTCCCCCCCCCCCTTCCTCCCTCCCTCCCCCCCCTCTCTTCTCTTTCTTTGGTATTTTCTCCTTCCCCTCTCTGCTTTCCTTCCCTCCCCTCTTTCCTTCCCCCTTTTTTCCCCCTTTCCCCCCCCCCTTTTTTCTCTCTTTCTCTTCTTCCTATGCCCTATCTGCTCCTTTGTTTTCTTCTTGTGCTCTCTATTGGCTTTCCACTCTTTCTCTCCTATCTCCTTCTTCCTTACTTTTCTTCCCTCCTACTATACTTCTCCGACTGATGCCGCACTTTGTTATTATTGCATTTAATTACCTCATCTTTGGAGTATTCCTATTTTGCCTGTTGGATCCAGGTCGCTGGGACTGACACTCATGTTTATTTTTTGCGCGGTTGGCGCTATGGAACTGAAGCGTCCACTTTATTGTGAAACGGGGCTAACATCGCCCTTGGACTGTTTGTTTGGTTTTTTGTTTTCAGTTTTCCTTTTCAGTAGTGGGGCAGGGAGTGGGGAGGGAGGTGGGGGGGTATGGGTTAGAAGACGATCCCGGATCCTGAGACGTAGCCAGAGACTGGTTATATGTGTGTTGTTACTTGATCATGGGTGAAATACGGATTGTGAGTTGGAACACCCGTGGCCTGAAATCCCCAGTCAAGCGACAGGCTGTGTTCAGCTCGATCTTAGCGCAGAAGCCCACTGTGATCTGTTTGCAAGAGACCCATCTTACTCCCGAGACCTTGGGTGTCCTTAATAAACGCTGGGTTAGGGTAGGTTTCCACTCTACGTACTCTGAATACTCTCGCGGAGTTGGTATGCTGATACACACTAATGCGCACTTTCAATGTTTGGGTACACGAGTTGATGATGAGGGTCGTTACGTGGTCCTGCACTGTCGGCTCTTCACTAAAATATTATTGCTAATTTCTGTTTAGATCCCGCCACCATTTCATAGTGGACTTATTCATAAGATACTCACCATTGTGGGAGATTACCCCAATGTCCCGTTTATAATTGTAGGGGACTTTAACAACATTGCTGACTCACACTGGGACAAGAGTTCGCGGACCCCTGCCAGACCGGAGGGTAATGCTACACCGTTTGGAGTTTTGCTGCGGGAAGTGGCGTTGATTGATTTGTGGAGAAGCAGACACCCTGAAGTTTATCTATACTCGTGCTTCTCCTCCACCTTCTCTTCCCTGTCGCGCATTGACTTGGCCCTGGGGGATCGCTTTATGCAGGACCTGGTCTCTGAGGTCTCCTATTTGCCCAGAACGGTTTCTGATCATTCTCCCTTGAGTGTCCTTCTCCGGTGGGATGACCCGGGTCGGGTGCGATGCGCGACTTGCAGGTTGAACCCTTATTGGCTACAATTGATAGATAAGGAGGAACGATTTGGAGCCGAACTGAACGAGTTTTTGCAGTTTAATGGTGGCTCTGCCCCCGCGGGAGTGGTGTGGGATACTCTTAAGGCTTATCTGAGGGGTATGTGCACAAGGGAAATAGCCAAGGTTAAGACGTCATCTAAGGCTGGTGAACTCGTGGTCCTTCGTGAGCTTGAAGCGGCTGAAACTGCTTTGTCGATCCAATCTACCCCTGATACTAGGTCGAGGCTGAAACGGGCTCAGGAACAGGCCACCGAGTACACTATGCGTAAAGCAGATTAGAAACGTATGTTTCAGTCTACGCAATGCTTCGAGAGCGCTGAGAGAGTTGGTCACTTGCTATCCGTGATCACTTCTGCACAACGTGACTCATCTTTTATCCCCCACCTGCGTAATCCAGACGGTGTTATGTCGTGTAGTGCACTTGATGTTGTCTCTACCCTTAAACGGTTCTATCAGGAACTTTACTCCTCCCGTTATTCTGC
This sequence comes from Allobates femoralis, assembly GCA_033576535.1. Classification (NCBI taxonomy): domain Eukaryota; kingdom Metazoa; phylum Chordata; class Amphibia; order Anura; family Aromobatidae; genus Allobates; species Allobates femoralis. The sequence continues at coordinate 404,352,222 of JARQOC010000006.1, read as the reverse complement.
GGGATCTGCTGAGCTAGAGGCATTCTTGACTGGGGTGGAGTTGCCGTCGCTGCCGCGAGACTTAATGAACCGTCTAGAAGAGCCTATTACTCTTGATGAGCTAGACGGGGCGCTGGGAACTATGTCTAATGGGAAGGCACCTGGTGCTGATGGTCTTCCTGTGGAAATTTTCAAAAAAATATAAGGAGGTGTTACTTCCAGTCCTTTTGGACACCTATCGGGAGAGCCTGACCGCTGGCTCTCTTCCACCTTCCATGCGGGAGGCCATCATCACAGTCATTCTGAAAAAAGATAAGGACCTGACGCTCCCAGATTCCTACAGACCCATCTCTTTATTGCCGGTAGATACAAAACTTCTTGCCAAAGTCTTGGCTATTAGATTAATCAGTCGTAGATGACCAGCACTCAGGGCGTTAGCGGTATTATGGTGCTATTGGGAAAGGATCGAGTGATCCGCAATAACTAGTACATGAAGAATCCCAGCACTCATATAGTTGTAGTTTTGCTCAAGGTGAATTTATTTACAGTTTATGCAAATGTGTCAGGTGACATGCAGGACAAAGACGTTTCGGCCACCACTATGGCCTTGTTCACAAAGTCACTATAAGAGGAAATATACAAAAATGAATACAGTGCAGGTGAAGTATATACAATATTTACATAGACATTCAGTCACTGAACTCATTGATAACATTCTGGTTATTTCATATCTATGAACCTTTCAGCTTTTATTCATATATGTAACAGAGTAATATTGCGATATAAATACTAAGGATGGTTCTAGGGTGGGGGTATATAGAATCAGGGTTTTAATAGAGAAAAGAATGCTACACCATTTACCTGCTGGTGCTTCAACATAGGATTGTCACCACAAAGGGAGGGGGATTGTGTTGGTGTCTCTTGGGGGATATACCATACGGACAGGAGAAGGTAATCTAGAATACAACACTTGTAATTATACATCTTGTATTCACATTAGTGTACACATAGTATTTTTAGTGTATAAGTCCAGATACCTGCAAGTTTACTTTGCATGGGAATATACCAGGTGTAATGGTAGTGGATTCAGGGCACTGTAGTTTTGTGCAAAAACAGTGAGGTGATGTAGATTGCCCAAGGTTCTGTCTATGAAGTAATAATATATGTAACATGTTATTGTTATATATTGCATTCAAATGGTAATGATATGTGTATCCTAGTACCTTATATCACAAGGTCCCCAGGGTGGAATCCTATAGTGTTCAGTTTTCTGTTGGTGTAACCCACTAGGGTTAGGTAGTCTAAGGGGTAAGTATAAAGTATAAAGTAGTGTAATATAGATACCATCAAAGGTCAATTACTTATCTTGTTGATGTTCAATATCCCAGTGAGTCCCGATAGGAGACTATCAATATTTGGTCCAAATCCAGAACTATGCACCATAATATGGGCATCAAAACGCTCTCAGAAAACCCCTTAATCCCCGTTGAGTCCCGCTACTACGCTGACATCACCGTTGTGGTGTACGCTACCTAGACGCATAAACAAAGACTGACACTGTCACCAGACACCAGTAACCAACACCAGGCGCACTGCCCCCTCACAACAATTGTAACTATAGTAACGGCCACTACGAGCGGCACTGATCAATGCCCGCCCCCCTATTACGCATGCGCAACCAAAGACGTCACTTCCGGTGACGCGGTGGAACGCAAACGTCACGTCCGGTGACACGTCACTACCGGTCAGGTGACCCGCCGCCCGCACAAATTGCGGCGGCGGCGGGCTGCACACCACCATCTCCTGCCTAGGCACTGGATGTGCTGGCATTTGGACACAGCGATTCCAATAGTAAGCGGGACTCACTGGGATATTGAACATCAACAAGATAAGTAATTGACCTTTGATGGTATCTATATTACACTACTTTATACTTACCCCTTAGACTACCTAACCCTAGTGGGTTACACCAACAGAAAACTGAACACTATAGGATTCCACCCTGGGGACCTTGTGATATAAGGTACTAGGATACACATATCATTACCATTTGAATGCAATATATAACAATAACATGTTACATATATTATTACTTCATAGACAGAACCTTGGGCAATCTACATCACCTCACTGTTTTTGCACAAAACTACAGTGCCCTGAATCCACTACCATTACACCTGGTATATTCCCATGCAAAGTAAACTTGCAGGTATCTGGACTTATACACTAAAAATACTATGTGTACACTAATGTGAATACAAGATGTATAATTACAAGTGTTGTATTCTAGATTACCTTCTCCTGTCCGTATGGTATATCCCCCAAGAGACACCAACACAATCCCCCTCCCCTTTGTGGTGACAATCCTATGTTGAAGCACCAGCAGGTAAATGGTGTAGCATTCTTTTCTCTATTAAAACCCTGATTCTATATACCCCCACCCTAGAACCATCCTTAGTATTTATATCGCAATATTACTCTGTTACATATATGAATAAAAGCTGAAAGGTTCATAGATATGAAATAACCAGAATGTTATCAATGAGTTCAGTGACTGAATGTCTATGTAAATATTGTATATACTTCACCTGCACTGTATTCATTTTTGTATATTTCCTCTTATAGTGACTTTGTGAACAAGGCCATAGTGGTGGCCGAAACGTCTTTGTCCTGCATGTCACCTGACACATTTGCATAAACTGTAAATAAATTCACCTTGAGCAAAACTACAACTATATGAGTGCTGGGATTCTTCATGTACTAATTGGCTATTAGATTGGCAACTGTTATTGAACACTTAATTCACCCAGATCAGACGGGTTTTATGCCAAACAAATCTACTTCTATTAATATACGGCGGTTATTTTTAAATATGCAGGTGAGTGCGGAGAATGTGGGGCGGAGGGTAGTCCTGTCTCTGGACGCCGCTAAAGCTTTTGATAGCAGTGAATGGCCCTACCTGTGGTTAATACTTGAGCGCATGGGATTTGGCCCTGGCTTCATTGCCTGGATCCGACTCCTTTATACTTCACCGTGTGCTATGGTGCGGGCTAACGGACGGATCTCCGGGCGCTTCGCTCTTGGTCGTGGCACGAGACGGGGCTGCCCTCTGTCGCCACTGCTATTTGCACTGGCGATAGAACCACTGGCAGCCAGGATACGTTGTGACCCTGAAATTGTGGGATTTAAATATGGGACTCATATGGAGAAGCTAGCATTATATGCCGATGACCTGCTTCTGTTCCTGGCCAACCCTGATGAATCCTTATCTAGAACAATGTCATTACTGGCTGATTTTGGCCGCCTGTCGGGATTGGTCATTAACTGGGACAAGTCATCCTTGCTGCCTTTAGATTCTGAAGTAGCCGTAGCTACTGCAATGCCGGTTGTATCGGTATTTAAATATCTGGGAATTGTTGTTTCGACCAAACTGGGAGACTTTGAACGTTTTAACCTGGCGCCCTTGCTGCTCAAACTCAAACAGAAGACCCGTGCATGGGCTAAACTGCGCCTCTCGGTGGTGGGCAGAGTTAATCTATTGAAGATGGTTATTATGCCCCAGCTATTGTATATCCTGCATAACGCTCCGGTCTGGCTCCCCCAAAACAGATTTTATAGAATAAATGCTATCTTTCGAGACTTTATTTGGCAGGGTGGTCAGGCACGTATTAAACTAGAACATCTCCAAAAGCCTAAGGACGAAGGTGGATTGGCACTGCCGAATCCCTGGATTTATTATCTGGCATCCCAGTGCCAGCACCTGTCGCGGGGCGCGGAAATGAGCCCGGTTGACTCAGTGGGTAGGATTGTTGAGTTCCTGGTGGGGCGAGGATCACTGCTCTCACATCTGGAGGCTGATAGACTGCGGGCCGTTGGGGTGAGGAGCCCGACACTACTTCTTATGGTAAAGGTTTGGGAGAAGGTAAAGAGCATTAGAGGTGTCACAGCATACACACGATATACCCCCATATGGGATAACCATAGGCTCCCGGAGCTGCAGTCACTCAAAGGCTTTGCACAGTGGAGAAGGATTGGCATCTGGTGGATGGCACAGCTGTTGAGAGCTGGAGTGCTGAAAACCTTTGAGGAACTGCGGGCGGAATTCGCACTACAACACTCGATGTTCTTTCAGTATCTACAGCTACGACATGCTTTTAATGCCCAACAGCCTATGTCCTGTATTGTGATACAACAGGACATGGTGGTTAATATTCTTGGCTCTTTGTCGACCTGTAAAGGACTGATTTCCTTTATCTATGAATGCCTTCTCACTGTGATTTTGTCCAAACACCCAATGGTCTCTAGGAGTAAGTGGGAGTCGCAGTTGGGGATTATTACGGATGATCAGTGGGATTCGATTTTGCAGAATGTTCCCAATTTATCCCTCAGTGAACCTGCGCGTCTCTCGCAGCTTTACGTTATTTATAGGGTCTACCGGACCCCTAAGTGGCTCTTTGATAGAGGGTTGCGGCCAGATTCCACTTGCCCCAAGTGCCAGATGGACGACGCTGATATTCTCCATATGCTATGGACATGCCCAATTATACGCATATTCTGGAACAAAGTGTTTACTATCATTCACTCAGCTACGGGACAGAGTGTCCCATCAGACCCACTCATCTGTGTACTGGGGTGTACTGAACCACTATATGGTGATGACCTCTCTTTACTAGCAATTACCAGAATGCTCTTTATTGCTCGTAAGCTGATCGCTCTGTATTGGATATCTGATCGATCCCCTTCCCGCAGGGAGTATATAAACAGGATTAATCTCAATGTTCGCAGGGAGAAAGCCATTTACTCCAAGCGAGGGAAGGAGAGGGTTTTCTCTAATATTTGGAGTGGCTGGCTGGATTCCCCAGGACTGGCCTCTCCTGATTTGTAATGATTTACTCAAAAGGTGACTTGTGCTTGATTCTTGCATGTTACTCTTCATGGTTTCGTATTTTCCGATGTCTGGCTGCCGGAGGGAGAATGGGATCGCCTTGGGAGGGGGTGGAAGGGGAGGGGGTATGTTCTTTTCTTTTTTCCTTTACTAGCTCTGTTTTTGACGCTTTATTTCAACTGTAGTAGTTTTTCTTTTCCTTTTTTCTTTTGGATGTCAAGGGTTATGTTTTACTTTATTGGCATTGTCATGCTATTTGTAATGTTCGTTTATGTTGATAAAACAATAAATATTACCTGGTAAAAAAAAAAAGAATTTGTGTCAGATCAGAACCCCAAACTAGATGCTACGGTTCGGGGTGATTGCCCCTCATCAGTGCAGTGTGAGGGAATTCTGATCTGACTGTATGGGAGGCTGAGACGAGGTCTGGGGGAACAGCTATTCTCTTGTGGAGAGTATTCTGCCAGCTGGTAGTGAGGACACTTAAAGCCGCTATGCTCCTCTGGGAAACTGCATATGCAAATTGTCACTTCAGTGAGGAAATAGGCATTAGGCTTTGTCTACTTCCTCACTGAAGTGACAATTTGCATATGCAGTTTCCCAGAGGAGCATAGCGGCTTTAAGTGTCCTCACTACCAGCTGGCAGAATACTCTCCACAAAGAGAACAGCTGTTCCCCTAGAAAGGAACTAAAGCAACGTGGAAGGAAAAAAATTAACATTTTACTTTTTCCCACCGAAATGTTACTTTAAATGTTGAATTTTCACAAGGGTTAAAAAATGCATCATAAAATGTATTGTGCAATGTCTCCTAAGTACACCGATACCCCATACATGGTGAAAAATCACTCTATGGGCGCACGGCAGGGTTGAAGACGGGAGAGAGTGCCATTTCAGCTGGAATAGATTGCAGACACCATGACACATTGGAGCCCTCCTAAGATGCCAAAACAAAAACCCACAAGTGACCCCATTTTAGAAATGATACCTCTCGTCTAGGAGATAAAAAAACATTTATAACCCTCAGAGGAGTCACAGAATTGTATAACATTGGACTAAGTAAATAAAAAATACAATTTGTTTCCTCTAAAATGTTGCTTTGGCCCCAAATTTTTAATTTTCAAAAGGAGTTATGGGAGAAAATGAACTGTACAATTTGTTTTCGACCGGATATGGGGTATTGGTGTACAAGTTTTGGAGAGCTATACTTTTTCTGTATTTCTGCCACCAGAGTCATGCGATGGCTTGTTTTCCTGCAGGCTGAATTGATGTTTTTATTGGTGCTATTTTCGGGCACATATCTTTTTCGATCGCTTTTTATTCGGGTATGTGGAGGGCGGAATGAACAAAAGCCAGCAATTCAGGAATTTTTTTTGTTATTTTTTTTTTGTGCCATTTACTGTGTGGTAATATTAATAAGACATGTTTATTATTCAGGTCAGTAAGATTACAGTGATACCACATTTATGTGTTTTTTTTATGTTTTGCTGCTTTTACACAAAAACTGTTTTATATGAAATAATTGTTTTTCCATGGTTATATTCTAAGAGTTATAGCAGTTTTATTTTTCCGCAGACAGCTGAATGTTGTTTTTTTCTTTGCGGGACAATATAATGTTTTAAGCAATACCATTTTTATTTACAGGCAAATTTTTGATTGAGTTTTATACCACCTCTTTACTCGGCAATCTGATAAGAAAGCATCCTTTTTCGTCACAAAGAGGTTAATTAGCGTGACAGTTTTCTGAACGTGGCAAAACCAAATCTGTGCACTTATTTATTTTTTTTTACAAACATGTATGTATTTGTTGGTATATGTTTTTCATATTTTTGTACTCTATTTTGTGATTTTTAAAAAAAAAAATATTTTTACAATATATTATATTTAAACTTTTTTTTTTTTTTTTAACTTTTTTTTACCTAGTCCCAGGATTGGACATCATCTTTCTTTGGTGTGATCACTGATCTAATACCCTGCAATGCTTTTATATTGCAGGGTAATAGTTCACTGAATCATGCAAGAAGGAAGCATGTCAGGTCCTGCTCAAGGCAGAACCGTACAGGCCACCGTACCTGGAAGTCCCCGTGGCCATTATTCGACCCGAATGCTCCATGAGACCATCAGCAATCTCATTGTGTCGATCGGAGCAGAGAGGGACCCCCCTCCCTCTATAAAGCAGATATTGATATCAGCAGCATCAGAGGGGGTTAAACGCCTGGATTACTGCAGAGTGTCAGCTATGACATATAGTTCACACTCTCTGATGATTTTGCCGACGCTGTATGTTGACTGGTGCTATCATGGCATCTTATACACTAGTTTGCGGGAATGCTCTTCCCGCAGCACCGTATATGTATTCTGAATGTCGTGAAGGGGTCAAAGGCATTATCCACTACTCAACAACCTCTTCTCAATTCCCATGTTTGCCTACATTAAAATAACAACACTTATACTCACCTCCGGTGCCAGCATCATTCCAGCACTGTTGGCACTCATTCCCCTGGGGCTCACATGACGTTTTTACTTCACGCATACCCTGAAGGAAACCAACGCTAATTGGGCACAAGGCTCTCATAAATAACAGTGTCATGTGAACCCGGTAGAGGAAGGGCCGCCACCACTGGAACTATGCTGGCACTGGAGGTGAGTACAAGTGTTACTATTTTAACAAGAAAAAACATAGTGAATGAGATGGAGTTGTCAGAGTAGCCGAGAACCGCTTTACTATAATCACGGATTGCAGTTTTCTCTGGTTTCCAGTTTTCCAATACCAGTTCACTCCTCTTTTGATTACGGTACTATTCAGACTCTGATCGCACTTGGACAAATGTAGTTCAATAAGGCCTGATATAACACGTGCCTGATCTTTTCCTCAGATGGAGTGGCCCAAGGACAAAAAAACAAATATTACAATATGCATGATTTGTCTCCAGATATCAGATCGCAAGCGGCCATTGAAGTTTATGGGTCCATATGACATCGGAATGCAGTCTGAAATTCACGGACTGATGGAATAAATGTTTGTTTTTATTTTTCTCCAATCCCAACAAAAACAAATCCCACTATGGTCAAACTCTTATTGGCATAATCAGATCATTTTTCTCAGATGAAGAAAATACAGTCATGTGACCCTAGCCTTACGCTGCAACATAATTCTGACCCCATAGGCTTGCACTTCAAAAGCCACTTCTGCCTCGCACAAACTCCAGTGTGAGCCGGACAAACCTCTGGACAATCCCTTTAAGCATCTCAACAGACTAAGAAATGTTTGTATTCACCTCATTCCATGTTTCCCTCTTTGAAGCACAATGCAGTGACATTGTCATAGCTGCTCGGAAATGCACGGAGCATAACCTATCCTAGCTGTTAGTAGGATCAACCCTCCTATGCGGTCTACATTGGCATTTACACTGGCGATCAAAATTAGAAAATAACACACAATTACCTTAATGTTATGTGAAAATATCCTAACATGAGTAAATTAGCAGTATTTTAAGATTATTTCATAAACTGGATATATTCTAAAGCACAGAATAAAAATGTAAATTAGATAAACGAAAAAGAACTGATCAAAATCAGAGAACACTTTCAGACACCTGCAAGTTATTGGTGGTAATCTGGCACCTGGTGCTAATTTCCTTACCCTATTTCCAAACCTTATTTAACTGGCATCCTAATTTTCCAGTCGCAATCCCTTTGCACAAATGGTGTGCCGTTCCAAAGTGACTGAAACCCTCTGGCGCAGATTGTCCAGATGATGGCCAAAGTGGTCACCCTATCAGCCATAGCCACAGAAGCGTTGCTCCAAGTCTGTGATTTCTAGAATATTGCATCTTTACAACATCACAAACTCTTTCAAGTCCCCCAAGAAGGCTGGTCGCCCTTGAAAGGCAAATTTTAGGGAGGACAGGAGAATCTCCATGGGTAATAATTTCAACACTGCAGCTAGACTTTCGTCATACAGTATCATGATGTTTAAGAGCATTTGGACTGAAAGCCACATCTGCAGTGACCAAACCTCTCATTAGCATAAAGAATCAAAAGGCTAGATTCACCTTTGGTGAGGAGCATGTTGTGTGGACAGAGAAGAAGTGGTCCACAGTTCCGTTTAGTAATGAAAGCAAGTTTAATGTATTTGGGTTTGACGGGAAACACGATGTTCGTCGACAAACTGAGGAAAGACTGAACTCAAAGTGTGTAAAGAAGCCAGTGAAAGCTGGAGCAAGTGTCACGGTTTGGGGAATGTTTTTTTTGGTGCAGGGGTTGGACCTCTCATACAGCTACATATGACAGCAAATGCAAGTGTCTATCAGAATCTTTTTCAACAACACATGGTTCCTTATTTCTGTTCATGCAGGACAATGCCCCATGTCACAAAGAATAACGGCTAAAGCAGTTCCTTGAATCAGAAAACATTGAAACAATGAAATGGTCCACCAGAGTCCTGATCTAAACCCAATAGAAAACCTCTGGAAAACTCTTGGGGACAAAGTTATGGCCAAGAAACCCACATCAGTCACAGAACTGTGGAGGAGACTGGAAGAAGAGTGGACCAAAATCACCAGAGCAGTGTGAGAGACTAGTGATGTCCTGTGGCCGCAGATGTGCTGAAGTCGTTCAAACCAAAGGCCTGTACAAAGCAAAGGCCTGTACACTTCCTACTGATTGGTGACTGTTGTAACCTTCACAACATATAGTTTTATCCTTTCTCTGTCTACAGTCATTGCTGTTCTCTAATTATGGTCATCACACTTTGTGTAAAATAAAAGGTTTTAAGTTAATGAACTTTGGCTATTTTGGAAAACTCTGTTCTAGTGGCATGGTGTACCCCTTACACAAAAACCGTCAAATGTTTATCAATGTAGATTACATTGTGTGACTACAGATTTATGAATCCTCACATTGCACACACTGTGCGCTGTGAGGATTCTCCGGTGCAAGATCCGGGAATGGAGGTCACAAGACCACGAGTATGTGATATGCAGACTCTTGGCCAAATCTGACTAGATGGGCACAGCCTCACTTAATACATTTACATTGAGCACAGTAACACCCATCTAGTCTAAGTCTGTCCAGGAATCTGCATATCACATACTCTTGGCCTTGTGATCACTGTTCTTGGCTCTGGTACTGGAGAATCCTCACAGTGCAGAGTGCGTGCAATGTGAGCGTTCACATCTCTGAAGTCACAGAGTGACACAGAGTAACTGCAGACTTGTCGTTTTGGATCAGACAACCCCTATAAGGGCACAAGTGATCCCATGTAATTACTACAGCCCATAAAACGTGTAATGGGCTTCATGAAAGGTCTACACAAAGACATACCAGGCATATATAGGATGCCTTACACTATGGTTTGATTTTTAAGTGCACTACAATGAGGACATGTGGATCAGGCTCAGGTATTGGAATCATTGGAGTTCAGCGCAGGAGATCCCGCATCGTCCATCCTCAGCAGACTTTACATCTTGCTCGCAATAATGACACATGACAAACAGCGGCGTTTCTTTGAAATTTTTTTATATCCTTCATAAAAAGCAAAAACTTTAGGACACTTCTTTCAAACCATACAGCAGTACAGAAAAGAATGACATTTACAATCTGTCCTCCTGCCCCAGAACCACTGTTATGCTACAAATACAAAAAGGTATAATGAATGCAGACAACAACAGATCGATGCATGAGAGGTCACGGGAAGGAAAAGACACGTGGTCAGTGCCCCTATAACAGTGAAGGAAGCAACTCTAATAGCGCTCCAGCTGCCATACAGGAAGGAGAACATGTAAACTTAAGTGGTTGTCACCCAGTTTTTACAAAAATATACATGGCTGCTTTCTCCCAAAAAACAGCGCCACAGCAGTGCACAGGTCGCGTGTAGTATTGCAGCTCAGTCCTATTATATTGGCGTCTAGCTTGGACAATTACTTTTTCCCTTCAGGCACCCACTAATAATGACTACACCGGCCATATGTAAACTTGTGGTGGTGCCAGGGTCATGGTTTACGAGTGTGTACAATCTCAGAAAAGCCCACCATTTGCCCGGTCCAGCCGATAGAACAGGCTTCAAACTGGGTACATACAAATATTCATAAAATGGCATTAGATTAGATTTAAAGGGGTATTCCACCTTTATTCTTCTGTTGGGACATGTCATTAAGGCTACTCAAGCAAGGGCCATTGTCCTTAGGCTCCTACTGAATGCAGGGGCCCAAGTGTTTTGTAAACTGACTAAAACCCCTGATCTGTGGTCTGAGATGTCTATAACACAGGGGCACTAGTCACACTTTATGTAAGGATGGAATACACCTTTATCACAGTCTTCAAAAGGGTTATCCCAACATTTATCACCTGTCCACTAAAGGTAAGGGGTCTATTCATGGGAACAGGGGGTCCTGTGCCCTTATATGACCACTACTCCAATAATTTGTGGGTTTATAGGAACGATTGTGTGCCCACATGAACACCATTGACAATGAATGGAGGAATAGTCAGACATGTTCTATTCACTCACAGCACATGGGACCTCGTTCTTGCGATCGGTTGGGGTCTCAGGGGGTTGATCACCTATGGAATGATGATAAGTGTTTATCATGCGATTACCTTTAAATTATTTGTCTATCCTTAACACCATTTTACATTCTATAGATACATTACTTATCAGAAGCAGATCCACTGTGTACACACATAATATTACTTATACTGCTTCAGAGTGACACTCAATATTCTGCTCATGGAGTCACTATATACATACAGTACATACATTATAACTATTTTATACTGATTCTGAGTTACAGACTGTATTATACTCAAGAGCTGCACTCTTTATTCAGCTTCAGTCACTGCGTACATACAGTACAGACCAAAAGTTTGGACACACCTTCTCATTCAAAGAGTTTTCTGTATTTTCATGACTATGAAAATTGTAGATTCACACTGAAGGCATCAAAACTATGAATTAACACGTGTGGAATTATTTACTTAACAAAAAAGTGTGAAACAACTGAAAACATGTCTAAGGGCCCTTTCACATCAGCGTTTTTTTTCGCGGCCGCACCTGCCGCAAGTGCAAAACCGCACTTGCCACACCTGCCGCAAGTACGCCTATACTTTGCATGGCGTTTACCGCAACCGCGCCGCAAGTGCAGCCGGTATGCGGTAATTGCGGCAGATGCGTTTTTTTTACCGCATCTGCCGCAAATTTCAAAAAACGCTGATGTGAAAGGACCCTAAGGCCCCTTTCACATCAGCGTTTTTTTAAATCGCGGCATACATTGTATGGGGCTTGCCGCAACCGTGCCGCAAGTGCAGCCGGTATGCGGTAATTGCGGCAGATGCGGTTTTTTCACCGCATCTGCCGCGATTTTAAATAAACGCTAGTGTGAAAGCACCCTTATATTCTAGGTTCTTCAAAGTAGCCACCATTTGCTTTGATTACTGCTTTGCACACTCTTGGCATTCTCTTGATGAGCTTCAAGAGGTAGTCACCGGAAATGGTTTTCACTTCACAGGTATGCCCTGTCAGGATTAATATGTGGGATTTCTTGCCTTATAAATGGGTTGGGACCATGAGTTGTGTTGTGCTGACGTCTGGTGGAAACACAGCTGATAGTTCTGCTGAATAGACTTTTAGAATTTGTATTACAGCAAGAAAAAAGCAGCTAAGAAAAATGAGTGGCCATCATTATTATAAGAAATGAAGGTCAGTCAGTCCGAAAAATTGGGAAAACTTTGAAAGTGTCCCCAAGTTCAGTTGCAAAAACCATCAAGCGCTACAAAGAAACTGGCTCACATGAAGACTGCCCCAAGAAAGGAAGACCAAGAGTCACCTCTGCCGCGGAGGATAACTTCATCCGAGTCACTAGCCTCAGAAATCGCAGGATAACAGCAGCTCAGATTAGAGACCAGGTCAATGCCACACAGAGTTCTAGCAGCAGACACATCTCTACAACAACTGTTAAGAGGAGACTTTGTGCAGCAGGCCTTCATGGAAAAATAGCTGCTAGGAAACCACTGCTAAGGACAGGCAACAAGCAGAAGAGACTTGTTTGGGCTAAAGAACACAAGGAATGGACAGTGGAAATCTGTGCTTTGGTCTGATGAGTCCAAATTTGAGATCTTTGGTTCCAACCAGCGTGTCTTTGTGCGACGCAGAAAAGGTGAATGGATAGAGTCTACATGCCTGGTTCCCACCGTGAAGCATGGAGGAGGAGGTGTGATGGTGTGGGGTGCTACGTCAGATGACCTGGTCTCCACAGTCACCAGACCTGAACCCAATCAAGATGATTTGGGTTTAGATGGACCGCAGAGTGAAGGCAAAAGGGCCAACAAGAGCTAAGCATCTCTGGAAACTCCTTCAAGACTGCTGGAAGACCATTTCCGGTGACTACCTCTTGAAGCTCATCAAGAGAATGCCAAGAGTGTGCAAAGCAGTAATCAAAGCAAAAGGTGGCTACTTTGAAGAACCAAGAATATAAGATATATTTTCAGTTGATTCACACTTTTTTGTTAAGTATATAATTCCACATGTGTTAATTCATAGTTTTGATGCCTTCAGTGTGAATCTACAATTTTCATAGGCATGAAAATAAAGAAAACTCTTTGAATGAGAAGGTGTGTCCAAACTTTTGGTCTGTACTGTACATTACATTACTTATTTTCTTCCAATTACAATTTAAATGCTGTATTATACTTCAGAGCTGAACTCACAGTTAACAAGTACATTGTCAACAACTTAGCAGAACTCCAATATTACAGGAAGAACAGCTTGTTTTTCCTACAACAGATGACAGTTTTTTGACGTAGACAACATTTCCCAGATTGCCCATCGCTAGATCAAGCGTATTTGCAGACATGGAACAAGCGGAGGATATTTGGGAGATTTCAGTTCTGAAGCCTGCAGAATTGTGAATGTAGCTCAAAAGTATAAAACTATGACTAACGATTAGTGTAGGATTAGTCATGTATGTATGCACTGACACCACTGGCAGAATATTGAATGCAGCTATGGTGTATGATAAAGGACATAACTCACAATCAATAATGTATGTAAACAGTGCCTCCACCAACAGAATAGTGAGTGCAGCTCTGGAGTATAATACAGGATGTAACTCAGGATCAGTACAGGATAAGTAATGTAATGTATGTAAACAGTGCCTCCACCAACAGAATAGTGAGTGCAGCTCTGGAGTATAATACAGGATGTAACTCAGGATCAGTACAGGATAAGTAATGTAATGTATGTAAACAGTGCCTCCACCAACAGAATAGTGAGTGCAGCTCTGGAGTATAATACAGGATGTAACTCAGGGTCAGTACAAGATAAGTAATGTAATGAATGTACACAGTGACTGCACCAGCAGAATAGTGAGTGCAGCTCTGGAGTATAATACAGGATATAACTCAGGATCAGTACAGGATAAGTAATGTAATGTATGCACACAGTGACTCCACCAGCAGAATAGTGAGCACAGCTCTGGAGTATAATACCGGGTGTAACTCAGGATCACTACAGGATAAGTAATGTAATGTATATACACAGTGACTCCACCAGCAGAATAGTGAGTGAACTCTGGAGTATAGTACAGGATGTAACTCAGGATCAGCACAGGATAAGTAATGTAATGTATGTAAACAGTGCTTCCACCAACAGAATAGTGAGTGCAGCTCTGGAGTATAATACAGAATGTAGATTAGGATCTGTACAGGATAAGTAATGTAATGTATGTAAACAGTGCCTCCACCAACAGAATAGTGAGTGAAGCTCTGGACTATAAAGGCCCTGGCACACATAACGAGATCGCTAACGAGATCGCTGTTGCGTCACAGATTTTGTGACGCAACAGCGATCCTGTTAGCGATCTCGTTATGTGTGACGCGCACCACGATCTGGCCCCTGCTGCGAGATCGCTGATCGTTACACACTGCTCTAGATCACTTCTACGTCGTTGCGCTCCCGCTGGGAGCGCAACATCGTTGTGTTTGACAGGGACAATGACCAACGATCTTAATGCTACACTATGGAGTGACAATTCCCAACGACCTCGGTATAATTCTGGATCGCTGGTGCATCGTTTTCACATCGATGGTGAGATACCTGTTTGACATCTTACCAGCGATGTACAAAACGACGCACCAGCGATCTCTGCACATCGTTATCGGGATCGCTGGTGCGTCGTTATGTGTGACTGGGCCTTAATACAAGATCAGTATTGGATAAATAATTTGATTTTTGTACACAATGACTCAACCAGCAGATTAATGAGTGCAGCTCTGGCGTATAATACAGGATATGCTTTATACTGTATGTACATTGTGACTCAACCAGCAGAATGGCGAGTGCAGCTCTGGAGTGCAATGTAGGCTCTAATTCAGGATCAGCATTATATGGAACTAAAAATTTGGATTCATGAAGTGTGGTTCTTTCACCAACACAATATTTTTTTTTCTTCAATATCCCATGACTGATGAGCGATCAGTATAAGAAGCACATTCAATGTATTAAATAAAATAAAAAAAACTAATTAGCAAAATAAAATCTAATATACATATATTGCTGCCTTTCCTTTACCGGCCTGTCTTCTACAACCATTTATAAAGTAAAACATACAACATACAGACTGTACAGTTCTTAAAGCAATGCTAAATAATATACATTTGAGAGAAAAAGAATTTTGCTTCTCCAAAAGTGCTCCGTCAAAATATAGTCCAGACATCAAATATACACAATCGTACCCAAGGAGTCGTCACTAATAAATACAGCCATTACTTCAAGATCAGCGTGGAGACAAGGAATTACACCCTGGTCTTGTGCCAAAAAGCCTTCAAAGTGGGTTTCCCATCTGATTACCCAGCAAGAGACCTCTTGTGCCTTGTGAAGAGATTTAACACCCCATTCTCAGTGTCAGAGGTTATCAATGGAGCATGAATAACTTGGTATGTATGGGGGCGCCATGCCACATTCCGTGCCAGAATCACTTCCTATCCGGTCACAGAGAGATGACATTAAAGGCGCTGTCCTGATAAAACAAACTGATTACTTACCCTCCCCTGGTCCAGATCTGGCTCTCCGTCCCTGCCCTGGCCTCAGTTATTGGCTGCAGTAGTGATGTCACATTGACAGCTCTGCAGCCAATCATTCTGCGGATGGCACTAGCCCTGAGCTCAATGATTGGCTGCAGAGTTGTAGATGTGACATCACTGCTGCAGCCAAATGACTGAGACCAGGGCAAGGACGGAGAGCCAGTGGACCTGGGAGGGTACGTAATCAGTTTGTTGTGTATAACTATACCAGCAGAAAGTTTTCTAAAAGAGGACATCCTCTTATATAGTGGCTTCTCTATAGTACCAGGGTGAAGATTTTCTACTATTTAGATTGGAAATTAAATATCCGGTGATTAGACTTTGCCCCGCCAAGTCCCAACAGTAGCTAATTGTGAGGACACATAACAGCTCCGTATATCTCAGCATCATAGATTATTAGGTTTTCTCAGACCTAAACATTGTTCATTTTTCTTTGCTGGGGGTCTGGTCTTCAGGATCCCTGCCATTCAGTATAATGAAGAAATCCAACACTAAAACAACTAAAGCAGCTGTAGTGCCTCGCTACGTCTGTGCCTGGTAATACATCTCAACACAGCCACATGGAATTATCAGCTGTTAATAGGAATCCCAGGGATGAGACCCTCCGATTAAGAATGGGCATGCCATCAAGATTAAGATTAAGAAAAAAAAATATCTGTCAAGGATGCTGAGATACATGAGATACAAGGAGGCCGGACCACCACCTATACATTTTTACAAGAAATGTGTCATTAGAAAATTACTTATTGTTTAAATCAAATTTTTGTTTAATTTTTGGCAATATTCATTTTTCCATATCATAAACTGTATTAAAAATAAAAAATATATAAATCCTGTAGTTTTAACACTGGTCACTCAGGTTTTTCTAGACTCCTTTTAACGTCCTTTGTTTCATGAAGTTTCACTTGCACATAGCATGTGCATCTGTTCATTGCAAACAATCTATTGTATTGAAGCATCTCATGAGCATGTGCAAAGGTCATAGTGAAGGAGCGGGGAGCAGGATCAGCTGTGACATCTCCCATGGTGATTGGTGGGTCCTAGGTTATCAACTGATTATAGTGGTGTGACTTGTCACTATAATTCTGCCTCTGATGATAATGAACTTGCAGAAAAGTCTTCCTAAAAGGACGAGAAGTATGAGTCTAAAATAACCTAAGTGGCCAGTGTGAAAGTTGGAAGATCACAGAGCTTGTTTTTTGTTTTTTTTTATAAAAATTGTGATATATACTGTATATGTGTAACACATAACCTGATTTAAAAAGTAGGTCCTTTTCAGATGACACATTCCCTTTAATGTAGAAATGATCTAGCTGAGGAGCACTTTTCCTTTCCTACATTTCCTTTAAGTCTTTTTTAAGTATGCATCACAGATGGACATGGGTTTTCACAAAACTTGGGTTCTTGCTTGGTGTCTTATCCTCTCCTTGGAGAGATTCTTGGCAGCTCCTTCGCAGATCTTCCATCTTGGAATCAATAATGGGGGCAAGGAGCTGAGTCAGGTAATATACAAAGTTCTCCCAACCGCAGAGCAGGGGCACAATTGTCACAACATTTACTTATTGCTGGTAATTTCCATACTGACCCTGTAACGAAAGAAAAATATAGAAGCATAGGTTAGTATCATGAGCTTCAAGGAAAGTTGGCCGAGCAAGGGTTGGGGAAGGCCTAACAAAGGTTGAGCAGGAATTAGCTGCAATAAGTGGGGTAGGAGCTAACAAAAAGTAAAGAATAAGTGCTTGATGTAACACAGCTACTTTCCAGGACATCTACCCAATCCTTTCCTTTAAAGTGGTTGTACAGTATATTTAGACTGATGGCCTATCCCTGGGAGAAGTCATCAATACCACATTGATGGCAGTGCGAACAGATGTATCCAGTGGATGTCCTCAGTTTCTGAGCTGCAAAGCACAGTTCCGTGAACTGTATCATGGCCGTGACTGGGTTACTCCACAACCGAAAACATATTCAAATGAATAAGGAGGGTGGTCTGCAGTATCTTGTGCAGCCGATATGCAGCTCTACTCTATAACTGAGCATATTCAGCACTGGGAACAGCTGATCGGTGTGGGTGCCATGCGTTGCACTCCCACTAATCCGGTATTGACGACCTATCCCAAGGATAGACCAAGTACAGGACAACCCTTTTAAGAAATAGAGAAGACCTCCCTAGGAACTATAGGACCACCAACTCAGAGAACATTATAGAGTACATTTCAGGAGAACGTAAGATGGTAATGTCAGGGAAATTGATAAAGACCAAGAAAATGCAATTTAGGGATTATCCCATGAAAACCACTTATATCCAATTCACAAGATCATTGATACATTTGTAATTCACAGAGGATGCCACAACTAGACTGATCACAAGAAAGAGGGAAGGTTGAATGAAGTAGAAGTCACTCATTTGCCCCATAACACATAATGACAATATCTATGGTGCAAACAGACACTGGTGGGGGTCCCATCTGTAGGACCCCCAGTGATAAAAAAAAAAATACATATCACCTATAGGTCAGTGATACATTTTTTTTATGAGAAAACTCCATTCCAGAGACCATAAGGAAGGTAAAAGAGAAGGAAAATAACCATTAACTTTTAATAAGGCTTCAAGTAACTGCAGTCTGACAATTCTCAGATCACCTCAGTGTCTGGCTGGGAGACAACTTGCTGCAGCAGAACGCTCCTCCTACTGTAATGGAATATCTCTCAGGATAATCCCCACTTTTTTTTAGATCATCATATATTTGGTGAGACATCTGAAGCAATGTTGAACTACATGCGCACGGTGTTCTGCAACATAAACTCATAAGCTGCGGACATGAAGAACAGACTGATGGTCAACTACTGCACATGTATTTCCCTGTACAAATTGGATAAGATTTGGTGAAATCCAGTGGTGTAACATTCACGGTCGCAGGGGTCGCCTCTGCGACGGGGCCCGGACCTATAGGGCGCCCGCATCACCAGCCGCCCCCCTGCGCCGAGCGCCCTGTGCCCATCAATGCCATCGATGGGCGCAGCACAGCCAGCACGGTCAAGCAGCCGAAAATCTGCCCTCTGCCCGGGAAAGCTGTCATCCACCTCCTCCTCAGTCTCCCGCCCGCGGCCGTGCATCAGGTCCTGGCCGCTCATTATCCATGAAGTGAGGACACGCCCCCCCCTGCTGCTACCGAACAGAGAAGGGAAGAAGAGAGCGGAGAACAAGACACAGGTGAGAGGAGGAAAGCGGGGGAGAGCGGGGGACACAAGAAGAGAATAAGAGCTGGTGGACAGAGGAGGAGGATGAGAGCGGGGCACAGAGGAGGAGGATAAGAGCGGGGCACAGAGGAGGGGAGAGCAGGGGACACAGGAAGAGGATGAGAGCTGGTGGACAGAGGAGGAGGATGAGAACGGGCACAGAGGAGGAGGATAAGAGCAGGGCACAGAGGAGGAGGAGAGCAGGGGACACAGGAAGAGGATGATAGCAGGGGACAGACAGAGGAGGAGGATGAGAGCGGGGCACAGAGGAGGAGGATAAGAGCAGGGCACAGAGGAGGGGGAGAGCAGGGGACACAGAAAGAGGATGAGAGCTGGTGGACAGAAGAGAAGGAGGATGAGAGCTGGTGGACAGAAGAGGAGGAGGATGAGAGCGGGGCACAAGGAGGAGGATAAGAGCGGGGCACAGAGGAGGAGGAGAGCAGGGGACACAGGAAGAGGATGAGAGCTGGTGGACAGAGAGGAGGATGAGAGCGGGGCACAGAGGAGGAGGATAAGAGCGGGCACAGAGGAGGAGGAGAGCAGGGGACACAGGAAGAGGATGAGAGCTGGTGGACAGAGGAGGAGGATGAGAGCGGGGCACAGAGGAGGAGGATAAGAGCGGGGCACAGAGGAGGGGGAGAGCAGGGGACACAGGAAGAGGATGAGAGCTGGTGGACAGAGGAGGAGGATGAGAGCGGGGCACAGAGGAGGAGGATAAGAGCGGGGCACAGAGGAGGGGGAGAGCAGTGGACACAGGAAGAGGATGAGAGCTGGTGGACAGAGAGGAGGATGAGAGCGGGGTACAGAGGAGGAGGATAAGAGCGGGGACATAGGAGGAGGATAAGAGTGGGGGACAGCTGAGGGGGAGAGCAGGGGACACAGGAAGAGGATGAGAGTGGGGGTCTGAGGAGGAGGATGACAGTAGTGGACAGAGGAGGAGGATGATAGCAGGGGACAGAGGAGGAGGATTAGAGCAGGGGACAGAGGAGGAGGATGAGAGTGCAGGACACAGGAAAAGGATGAGAGCGGGGTCAGAGAGAGAGTGGGGGACATAGGAAGAGGATGAGAGTGGGGACAGAAGAAGAGGATGAGAGCAGGGGACAGAGGAGGAGGATGATGAGAGCGGGAGACAGAGGAAGAGGATGAGAGTGTGGGACAGAGGAGGAGGAGAGCAGGGACACAGGAAGAGGATGATAGCAGGGGACAGAGGAGGAGATTAGAGCGGGGACAGATGAAGAGGATGAGAGCAGGGGACAGAGGAGAGGATGAGAGCAGGTGGACATAGGAGGAGGATGAGAGTGGGGGACAGAGGAGGAGGATTAGAGCGGGGGACAGATGAAGAGGATGAGAGCAGGGACAGAGGAGGAAGATGAGAGCGGGGAGAGAGGAGTAGGGGATCAGGGGACACAGGAAGAGGATGAGAGCGGGGAACAGAGGAGGAGGATGAGAGCAGGTGGACGAGGAGGAGAATGAGAGCGGGGCACAGAGGAAGAGGATGAGAGTGGGGACAGAGGAGGAGGATGAGAGCGGGGGACAGAGGAGGATGAGAGCGGGGGACAGAGGAGAGGATGAGAGCGGGGGACAGAGGAGGAGGATGAGAGCGGGGGACAGAGGAGGAGGATGAGACCAGGGGACAAGGAGGAGGATGAGACCAGGGGACAGAGGAGGAGGATGAGACCAGGGGACAGAGGAGGAGGATGAGACCAGGGTACAGAGGAAAAGGACAGCAGGGAACACAGGAACAGGAGCGGGTGGACAGAGGAGGAGGTTGAGAGCAGGGCACAGAGGAGGAAGATGAGAGCGGGGGAGAGAGGAGTAGGGGAGCAGGGGGCACAGGAAGAGGTTGAGAGCGGGTAACAGAGGAAGAGGATGAGAGCGGGTGGACAGAGGAGGAGGATGAGAGCGGGGCACAGAGGAGGATGAGATTGAGGGACACGAAGAGGATGAGAGCAGGGGACAGAAGAGTAGGGGAGCAAGGGGCACAGAAGAAGGTGGAGAGTGGGGGACAGAGGAGGAGGAGGAGGAGAGCAAGGGGAACAGAAGTGCGGCGCAAAGAGGATGCTATGAGGCTGCATATATAAGGCTGCACTATATGGAGAGCTATGAGGCTGCATGTATAAGGCTGCACCATATAGAGAGGCTATGAGGCTGCATATTTGAGGCTGCACCATACAGAGAGGCTATGAGGCTGCATATATGAGGCTGCAACATATAGAGAGGCTATTAGGCTGCATATATAATACACTATATAGAGAGATATAAGGCTGCACTACATGGAGAGCTATGAGGCTGCATATATAATGCTCCACTATATGAGGCTGCACTACATGGACAACTGAGCCTGCATTATACTGTATAGAGGGCTGTCAGGCTGCGTTATACTATATGGAGGGCTGTGAGGCTGTATTATACTATATGGAGCGGCAATGAGGCTATATTATACTATATGGAGGGCTGTGAGGCTGTATTATATTATACAGAGGACTATGATGCTACTATATGTAGGACAGTAGGGGTGCATTATAATAATTGGATGACTATTGGGGCTACCTTATGAATGGGGGACTATGGGATGCATTATAATACATGGAGGACTATGGGGGTCTATTGTAATATATGGAGGAATATGGGGATACATTATAATAATTGGAGGACTATCGTGGCGGGAGGAGGAAGACCGTATATACCAGGACAGGGGGACATATATACCACGATAAGCTCCATATTCCAGTAGGATGACCATATATAGCAGGATGAGGGGCATTAATACATAGAGGGGTCAATTTGTGAGTCTTTATAGAACTTAGAACGTTATACGGGGCCCATATATCCGCCCAACGTGTGCGTGGAGGGGGGGCCCAGGTCTGAATTTCGCCCCGGGGCCCACCAGACTCTAGTTATGCCACTGGTGAAATCTTATCCATAATGCTGGTACTAGAGCCACGGTCTGGAAAAGCTACATCAGATGTTGCCACATGGTTTTTTTTTGCCTTCCTCTGGATCAACATGTTAGGCTATGGGTTGAACTAGATGGACTTAAAGTCTTCCTTCAACCTTAAAACTATGTTACTATGTTACTATGTAGATCCTTCCTGCATGAACATCCCCATAGAGAGCTTGGCACTGCCCCCAATCAAACACGTAGAACAACTATTCCCAACCGTAGAGTCGTGATATGCCATATAAAAATAGCAGTGGCCTACCCCCCAAAATGAATAATGTAAATGAATAATTATATTATTCTTCTATTACAAAGATGTCAGCTATGTAAAAAAAATCAGGCTGCAGACTATATTTGCACAAGAAGAAGTGAGCCCAGGGGTCTGATTGAAAAGAAAAGGCACTTTTTTATTATTTTTAAGTAAATGTGTAGGTATTGTTTATTTGGGATTTCAGTTAGTTTTGTTAAACTGTAAAAACAATAGCGGATAGGTGTACTCTGAGGTCATTTTTTTTTGTACGCCTCAGCAAATTTTCTGTAAGTCTTCATAGACTGTGAACCCTTCTTGACAGGATCCTCTGCCCTACTGTACCTTTATGATTTAATTGTCATTATTTTACGTTCTTGTTCTCATCTGCCCCTACGCATGTAAAGCGTCATGGAACCAATGGCCCTATATAAATATGTAATAATAATAATAATAATAATAATAATAATAAATTGTCAAATTTAATAAGGACAATCAAAGTTGGGGGGAGGACACTGCGATATATCATCATAATGGATTGCTTCATATCATGTCCTTGTCATGGCCATACAGAATACTGGTGCACAGTTTGCCGATACACACTTCCCGCATGTACATCTACGGAGGATGTCGTGAATTGGTTAATCTATTTGTTAGATTTCTACAGAACTGTTTCAGAAAAGTCCCTTAAAAATCCTCGAATCTGGAGGGGAAAAATGCTAGCCGAGATAGAAAATGGGGATACAGGAGAAGTAGTAAGTACGAGATACGTGCACACTGATTGATCAGCATGTGTATGCTACCTGCTCATAGCCGTAGGGCCGCTGTTGCTGGGCCGATGAAGCAGTCTGCGGTGCCCGGTAGCTGGAGTAGGGTTGGTTCTGGCCTTGCTGGAAAGTTGAGTACTGTGAGGTCGAGCCCTGTGCTGGGACTGAATAGAGGAACAAGGATTATTTTCAATATTTTGGAGTGTTTGAAGTTGTAGCTTTATAACACACATGTTCCAGACACCTATCCTAAATAAGGCTTCTTTAATAATAATAATAATAATAATAATAATAATACTTTATTTATATAGCGCCAACATATTCCGCAGCGCTTTACAATGTAGGGTTAGAGTACAGAAAATACAGTAAGTAATTACAATAGAGAACAAATAAAGTACAATAATTGGATACAAAACAATAGGTATAGAATCAATGTGAAAAAAAAATATAATAAATAAAGCAAGAAATGAAGGTGACCCTGCTCAAAAGAGCTTACAATCTACAACGGGAAAGGGGTTGCGCAAGGTGCCGGGCTTATTGCACTGGTGGTCCAGGCATCTTGAGAAAATGGGGTATAGGGCTAAGCTTACATGGATGGTCATTATACAGTCTGTGTAGACCTTTATGGTTTGGTGGAGTTTGTAGAAGAGTAATGTCCAGAGGGATAGCCCATTCACTGTCTACAGTACAATGGACTTATTAGGGAGTATGATAGGCCGCCTTAAAAAGATGCATTTTTAGGGATCGTCTGAAGCCATGCAAGTTGTGGATAGTCCTGATTTCTTTGGGTAAAGCATTCCAGAGGTTTGGTGCAGGTCTGGAAAAGTCTTGGAGCCGGGAGTGGGAGGATCGGATTAGTGCAGATGTTAGTCGAAGGTCATTTGAGGAACGTAGAGAGCGGGTGGGGTGATAGACAGAGATGAGGGAGGAGAGGTAGGGGGGAGCTGCACTGTGAAGAGCTTTGTGGGTGAGAACAAGCAATTTGAATTTGATCCTGTAATATACGGGCAGCCAGTGCAGTGACTGGCACAGAGCAGAGGCATCTGAGTAACGATTGGCCAGATGGGTGATCCTGGCTGCTGCATTAAGGATGGACTGGAGAGGAGAAAGTCTGGTGAGGGGGAGGCCGCTTAATAGAGAGTTGCAATAGTCAAGGCGGGAATGGATTAGGGCCACGGTGAGGGTTTTTGTTGTTTCCAGGGTGAGAAAGGGGCGGACTCTAGAGATATTCTTCAGGTGTAAGCGACAGGAGCGGACGAGAGATTGCGTGTGGGAGGAGAAGGAGAGATCGGTGTCAAACATAACTCCCAGACTGTGCTTTCACACAGTGTTTTTTTGCTGTCCGAGGGGAACCTTTTTTTTTTGTAGGGCCCCTCGGACAGCAACGGAACCAAACTGAAGCCTGCAATCAGATGCCAAATAGGAATCCGATTCCGATATTTTGCAGGATCAGTTTGGATCCTCTCCCTCTCTCCTCCTCTCCCCGCTCCTCCTGTCACCTAGCTCCCCCTCCCGTCACCTCATCCCCTCCTCTCTGCCTCCTGTCATCTCTTTCCCCCCGTCCTCTCCCTGCTCCCTCAGTCTCTCCCTCTTTCTCCCCTCTCCTCTGGACCTTACAAAATAAAAGAATCTTTATTCTCACCTCCAGCGATCCCCCGGCCTCTCCAGCTATCTTCTGATCCTTAGTACCTGTGGTTGCGTCACAGTCACATGACCGGTTACTGCCGGTCATGTGACCAGGTTGTGACATCAAGCCAGGTCCTGTAAGGATCAGAAGATAGCTGGAGACGCCGGGGAATCGCTGGAAGGTGAAAATAAAGATTTTTTATTTTTAACCCTTGTATTTACTTAATTTAACTTCCGCAATGTATGTATATACATTGCGGAAGTGAAATTAGACGGTTAGGAGCAGTTTTAGTGTATGGAGAATGATCAGTACACTAAAATCGGGTCCGAGAAACCATCAGCTGCTTTCTCGGACCCGCGCTCCATAGGCCCCCATGTTAAGGGCCTCGGATCATGTTGGATCCGATCCTGTCAGATTCTGTCCGCAGTCTGCGACTTTGGGTGAAGGAAAAAATCTGACAAAATTGGATCTCTCAGAGATCGGATACCATTAAGGGCAAATCCGATCAGATCCGTGGCCCATAGGGATGTATGGGGGCCAAATCGGATCCGTAGCTGTCCGTTTTACAACGGACAGCTACGGATTCCACAAAAACGCAGTGTGAAAGCACCTTAAGTCACCATATACACTGGCCCCTCTTACCATATCCCTGCTGTTGCTGTCCGGGATAGTTCTGTTGATTGGAGTACTGTTGTTGCTGGGAATACGCCTGTTGCTGACTGGTTCCCTGCTGATATCCGCTCTGCTGCTGGGTGTACTGGGTATTCCCTGCTAAATAAAAAACAAATGAATGGGTGGGTGTCAATCACAATTATATTGCATTTAGCGTTGTTAACTGCAAATGTGTAGTCAGAAATCACCTATTGTTAACATTTTTCTTAAAGTGCTGGCAATGTTTTTTTTGTCATATCATGATTATATATATAAAAAAAAAAAAAATCAAAACAAAACAGAATAAGTAATCTTGCAATTTTCTCACTTAGGTTTTTTTTTTTTGTGTGACTCCCATTGTCTTCTTTCAGGAAGAGTTTTCAGCAGACTTTTTATCATCAGAGGCAGTATTTCAATAACTAAAAACACCTCCATATAGCTGATAACACAAGATCAACCAATCACAATAAGCGATGTCAAAGCAGACCCTGCTGCCCTTCCTTCACAATGATCCTTGCACACGCTCATTAGAAGCCTCAATGTAAAAGATAGGGGTGTGGTTTATTCATTGTGGCTAATGTACATGTGAGTTTCCTGAAATAGCATGTAAAACGTCTACAACCCTAGTAACAAATAGGAAAATTGTACATTTTCTAATTTTTATTTTTAACCTAGATTGCAATGTGAAAAAAAACAACAAAAGCTGTAAAAAATGTTTAAAAATTTAATTTAACCCCAAAACTTGACTTAAACATTAGGCCATTTTCTACCATTGCTTTGCCATTATGTACATTGATGTTTTTTCCTGACCTCCTTCATAGTAGTGCTGTGACGAGTCATCAAACGTCCTGTCATAGCTCTGTTCACCATATGAAGACTGTTGGTACGAGTAGTCGCTATGTCCTAAATTAGAGAACAGCAGTGAAAGAGTGGTATTATAAGAACACAACATCTAAAACTGCAGATTCTGCTATCAAAGGGAATCTGTCAGCAGGTTGCTATGAAATCTCAAGACAGCATGACACAAGGGTTAATATAGAGGTTTCAGCGATGTGTCCCTTATCACACTGGTTTACATGGAATGTTTGTTTTAGCCATCATTGCTGGATTGGCCCAGCTGGTCTGCCACAACCCTTGCTGTGATTAGCAGCTCACTGTCTATAGACATTGTATATAGAGAGCCTGGTTTTGGCAGGGGCAGCTCTTTGAGCTCTGCTGCATGGCTAAATCTAAAAACGGTGTCAGACCCACAGCACCCAGTAACTTAAGTGATACAATTATTGGATTCAGGGCCTTTTTGCCTACATTATACTACTCTCAGATGACGTATCAAAAACCAGCTGACAGATTCTCTTTTAAAAGACAAGATTTCTAATACATAGTTGTAGCAGAGCTGAGCTTGCGATATGGATTGTCCAGAATTACAAGACAATGACTGCTTCCTTCTGGTGCCCACCTAATCATAGATTGTGTCTGGTATTACAGCTTTGAAACATAGAACTTAATGCAGTTGCAATACTATTTACAGTGTATGAACAGCTGTGGCGCTCTTTTGGGAATACTGACGCTTCGTTGTAATAATGCACAGTACTCAATCGACCAATAAAGCTCATTTACAGCATGAAATGATTAAACTATTGTTATTGGGTACTGCGGCCTACTGTGGAATACACTTTTAATACTATAAAGTAATAGACAACCCACAGTTTTACAATAAATGTAACTTATATGAAGCCATAGACCTCTCTATATTCAGATACCATATACAGAGTAACTATACAGATCTGACACCTACCATCTGTGTAATACTGCTGGCCCATAGAGTCAGAGGAGCTCTGACTGTGTGCGTACTGCTCGCTGTAATACTCCTCCTGACCCAGATACTGCTGAGCAGTACCTAGAAGAAGAAAGAAAACTACTTCAGACTGAAATCACTGGATTGTAAAATAAAATAAGGACCGTCAAGAGTTAACTAGTTTTTATCATTTCATCAAGCCTGGAATAGTGGAGTAACTTGAATCTCATGGGCCCTGATGTGAAAGCTCAATAGGGGCCCCCAATTATTATAAATCTTTAACAGCAATAGTCTTTTTCTATAGGCCAAAGGGACTTTTGGGGCCCCCTAGGCTCCGGGGCCCGGGTGAGATCGCAACCCCTGCACCTATTGTAGTTACTCCCCTGGCCTGGAGAGTTATGAAACTTTGCCAGTCACTTTATTAGGGAATTTGTCTTCATTCCATTACAAAAAAAATGGAATGTAATTGGTTTTCACACCCCTGCTTTTCCCCATTCTATTCACCTGCTTTCAGCCTCATTGATGTCAGAATGTACTCATTTGGAGTATTGGTGATGGTAGTGGAATGGTCTGCATCTGTGTCCTCCTTTGAGTGTGTGTCACAGGTGTGTCAGGAGGCATGGATGAGACTGTAGAGGCCACTCGCAGAAGGTCCCAGCATTTGGCCAAACAGTCAAAATCCTAAGAAAAGGTCTGTCGCTTTAAGAGGTATTCCCCTTTTAGTTAAAGCTGAAGGTCACTAGAACCCAGCTGATATCTTATCTTGAACCACCTATATATTCCCCTTGACTCCCAGGATGCACTGCTGGTGATAGCTGTTCAGGTGTTCCTGGTTGCATCCTAGCTCAAAGTGTTTTCTAAGGTCTGTTAGTTTGCTGCTTGGATCTGCTCAAGCTAAGTGTATCTCTTCCCTCTTTGTTTGTTTCCCTTGTGTGTTTCTCTATTTGGTAGCCGGGCTGACTAGTGATCACCTGCTCTGATCCCTGTGTAGTTGTAGTCCAGGGACAGTCAGGGCAGGGCCGCCGTTAAGGCCTTACCGGCCTTACTGGAGTAAGGGGCCCGGCAGTTTTTAGAGGGGGTGTGTCCATTTAAAAAGGCGCAGGAGGGCCCGGGTGTGCTGGCGGAGGGCGTGGCCGTTTGGAGCGGGCCCCCCCTTGTTTTGCTGCATGGGCGGCGGGCCCCCCCTCTCCCGTGAGGAATCACCGCCGCCGGGGCCCGCTCCCCCGCCCCAGCAGCTCTCTCCTGAGATACAGGCAGGGGGTGTCGGAGCAGCGGCAGTGTCCCAGGATCTATTGAATACTGCTGGGACGCTGCCACTGCATTGATCCCCCTGCGTGCACTGCCGGCACTTCCGGGATCAGTGTGAGAGCTCAGCTTGGATAGAGCAGCTGAGCTCCTCCTGACCCGGAAGCGCTGATGCTGCGGAGGTGCCGGCTGCATGAAGACCGTCTGGGAGCAGGAGCACTGCTAGGTAAGCGCCAATGAGCCGAAGAGAGCAGGGGTGGGGGGAACAGGGGCCACAAGAGGGACGAAGCAGGGTGAGTGGAGGGGGCCACAAGAGGGGAGAAACAGGGAGACTGGGGGGGTAAAAGGGGAGAAGCAGGGAAAATGATGAGGGCCACAAGAGGGGAGAAGAAGGGTGAATGGGGGTGCACAAGGGGAAAAGCAGGGTGAATGGAGGCCACAAGAGGGGAGAAACAGGTAGAATGGGGGGCACATGAGGGGAGAAACAAGGAAAATGGGGGGCCACAAGACAGGAGAAGCAAGGTAAATGGGGGGGGGGGGGCACAAGAGGGGAGAAGCAGGGTAAATAGGAGGGCACAAGTCTGAGTCCCCGCCTGTAAGTCCTCCATGCATATCTAGCCCATATGTCCCTGGCTGGGTGTGCATGTGTGTGTGTGAGTGGCTGAATGTGCATGTGTGTGTGCCTGGCTGAATGTGCATGTGTGTGTGTGTGCCTGGCTGAGTGTGCATGTGTGTGCCTAGCTGAGTGTGCATGTGTGTGTATGTGCCTGGCTGAGTGTGCGTGTGTGCGTGTCTGGCTGAGTATGCAAGTGTGTGCGTGCCTGGCTGAGTGTGCATATGTGTGCGTGCCTGGCTGAGTGTGCATGTGTGTGGTGCCTGGCTGAGTGTGCATGTGTGTGCATGCCTGGCTGAGTGTGCGTGCTGGCTGAGTGTGCATGTGTGTGCGTGCCTGGCTGAGTGTGCATGTGTGTGCGTGCCTGGCTGAGTGTGCATGTGTGTGCGTGCCTGGCTGAGTGTGCATGTGTGTGCGTGCCTGGCTGAGTGTGCATGTGTGTGCGTGCCTGGCTGAGTGTGCATGTGTGTGCGTGTGCCTGGCTGAGTGTGCATGCGTGTGCGTGCCTGGCTGAGTGTGCATGCGTGTGCGTGCCTGGCTAAGTGTGCATGCGTGTGCGTGCCTGGCTGAGTGTGCATGCGTGTGCGTGCCTGGCTGAGTGTGCATGCGTGTGCGTGCCTGGCTGAGTGTGCATGTGTGTGCATGCCTGGCTGAGTGTGCATGTGTGTGCCTGGCTGTGTGTGTGTGTAACTGGCTAGGTGTGCATGTGTGTGTGTGACTGGTGGGTGTGCGTGTGTGCACCTGGCTAGGTGTGCATGTGTGTGTGTACACTGCTTGGAGGGAGGGCTTAGTTGTAGTGAGGAGTAGGGAGGGGTGGGAACAGGAGTAACTTAGTTAGACAGAGTCAGACGGTGAGAGAAAGTGAATCTGCTGACTGCCTTCAGGCTGTGCACAGTCTCCAATGTGTATACATCCTGCAGCAGTCACTAATGTGCATACATCCCTCAGCAGCATTTAATGTGCATACGTCTCAAAGCAGTCTCCATTGTGCATTTGTCCCGCAGCCGTCTCTATTGTGTATTCTCTATTTTGTATACAGCTATTGTATATTCAGCCCACAGGAGTCTCAAGTGTGTAATATATAATAAAGAGAGAGAGTGTAAAAAAAGAAAAACAGCAGAAAAATATAGACGTGGCGTGGCCACGCATTGGGCAATAAAGTCCACTTTTTTCTATTTTTTGTGCTGTTTTTCCTTTTTTTTACTCTATTGTAAGGAACCATCTGGATTACTGATTGGGAAAGCTTTGCACATAAATTGAGGTGATTTTTGTGGTGTTCCAATTTTTCACTATAAGTATCATGTATGTTTGGGTGGAGGCGGAGCATGGGTGGAGGCGGAGTCTCAGGGGGGCCCCAAAATTTTGGCAGTAAGGGGCCCCGAAATTCTTAGTGGCAGCCCTGAGTCAGGGAATAGGGGTTCCTGGCGGCGACAGTTGCAAAAACTGTATAGGGACGTTAGGGGAGCCAAGTGTCAGCGCTAGTTGTTTAGGGGTCACCATCCTCCCTTTTTGCCCTAAGCATCAGGGACTCCTTTCCCCTTTCGTCGTCCAGCACTGAGTGTCTCCCTACAACGAGCGCGACAGTGTGATACTTATCAGGACAATCTCCTGAAGTAGCTTATTCCCAGAGTTAGTGACAAGTGCTGAACTGACCTATCACTGCAATCATCAGTACTCCAAATGAGTACCGTACATTCTTATTTCAATGAAATTGAAGGCAGATGAGTAAACTTGGGAAAATCAAACCACCTAGATGCAATTTTTTTTTCTTCAGGAATGAAGACATGTCCACTGAAAAGTGATTTGCAAAGTTTCAGAACTTTCCATCTGGACAACATTATTGAAAAAAATAACGTTCAGTTACATTAAAGCTTAGGTTCAATACAGTGCTAGGCCTATGCCCCCTAGTGGCAATACTTAGAATGACATGGACCGTGTACTGTGTAATTTATTACAGCTCACCTTGTTGAGATGATCTGTATGGTCCCAGGGGTCTCTGACCCATCATACCGCTTCCTTGGTTACTCTGGCTCATAATGGAGATTGAAGATTGTCCTTGGTAATGCTGACCTCCTCCCTGTGCCGTGGTGTAATGAGAGCTGGCAGCTTGCTGATGCATCATGGACACTGGTAGGTAGATACAATAGCAAATCGAGAATAGATGGTGTCAATAGCATCTATCTAATTCCACACAACTAACTAAAGGCTGCCCCAAACTAGAAGACCTTCAGCCAAACTATGGTCTGGGCGACCGTTGAGGCGGCAGCCATCTTGGAAATAGTATTCCATGCAATGTTTGGACGAGCTCTCTTGTGTTTTCTGTCAGAAAGTAAAAACCCAACGGGGCAGTGGAGAACAAAGTGATTGACAGTCCGAAATCAGACATATGTGATTGACGTCTCACCTGACGATCAGTTGCATGAGGCCTATCGGCTGAACCCGTCAATATCAGCGGGTTCAACTGACATTAGTTTAATGTATATGGGGGCCATAAATCTAACATTCATCTATCTATTTAACTGATGAGATTGGTAGGTGGAGATAGCGATAAGTTATATTAAGTACAAATAGCCCAGTATATGTAATGATTTACTGAACGAGGACCCTCGTGGAACTATGCATACCCTCTAGAAGGGCATATACACTTGTCTTGTCCAGATAGGGCACTACGGGATGGAGTCTTGGATATGTTGGGCAGATTTGTCATATACTAGTATGAAGCCATTAGTCCACTCACCTGGGTTGGCAGGCATGTTTATATTGGTTCTTGACACATAGTTGCCAATGCTGCTTTGACTCTGCATTGGATATTCTGGGAGCTGGGCACAGTATGACTATACCCAGGGGCTGTGCCATGGGAGCTGACGGCCATGCTCATACTAGTGGTAGGCATGGTGGTTTGACCAGACTGCTGCATGGTTACATGGTTGGGGCCTATTCCAAAAAAGACATAGAAAAAAGACCAATGAATATAGTAATCTTTTTTAATAGCAAATACTTAAAAAGATATCATGTATAAATATTACATACCACGCAGTCATAACATTAAAACCACCTATCTAATCTTGTGTAGGTTCATGTTCCTCTTGTGTCGCTAAAATAGCTCTACCCTTTAGGAATGAATCTACAGCGCCTCCTGAAGGTATAGTGCGGTATCCATCACAATAAATCCTGAAAGATGTGAGGTGCAGCCTTAACGGATAGGACTTAATTTAACAGCACATCAACAGATGCTGGACTGGACTATGATCCAGGGAATGTAGAGACAAGACATCACCCTGATCTCAGTGTCATGTTCCTCAGACCAGTCGTGCTGAGAAGTCACTGCCATTAGGAAAAAAAAACAATGTTTAGGTAGGTGTTATGTCAAAGTATGAATGCCAGACCCAGTGCGTAACTTCAGCCCAGGCCGATGCGAATTCCAACAGGGCCCCAATTATTACAACTATGTAGTATTATGTTTTTCATAGCCAAGACTTGGCCCCTAGCTGCAGGGCCAGTGCATCCAACCCCTGCACCTATTAGTTACGCCCTGCCAACCAAGTTACTAGTAGATGTCGGGTATCCAACGCTCGTCTCTTCCAACAATGACGCCACTGACAGTCCACAAGTGCACAAGAAAATGGAATTCTTCTGACCAGAAGGGCTGTGGAGTTCGAGTAATGTCAGTTTTGATGGAGTCGGATTCAGATTTGGATGTGTGGCTTACTGACTTCATAGCCAGGGTTGTGGAGTTGAAGTCTGTGGAGTCAGTGTCCATTTTGGGGAAATTCAGGGAAATTGAAGAGTCGGGAGTGGATGTTTGGTTTACTGACTCCACAGACCTGCTGACCAGACCACCATTAATCCAGTGTTAATGCTCATGTGCCCATTACATGACCTTTTGGCAGCTGAGAAGAGGCAGTATGGGCACTGACTGGTCTATATCTACACGTAAGTCACCACGTTCTGTGATCTAACACCTATCATAGCCAACAGGAATGAGGCAACAAGGCCCATATTTTTGGTAAAAAAACACCTTAACCAATTATCAAACATACCTAAAAATAATGCCACACAGACACCAGAGCATTGTGGGATAAATAAAATAAGTTGGTTGATACTTTATTAAGGCTTAAAAATTATTATAATTTAACTCCATAAAAATCTAATAAAAATATTACAATTTAATTCCTTAAAATTTCACCATAAATATCATAAATATTTTTAATAACCATATCAACCATTTTTTAAAAACAGGTCCCCCATAAATGCTGGTAACCATCCCTCTAACAAAGTACCTTAACTGACTGAAACAACAAAATTCAGCATACACAACTAAAATCAAAGATAGGGCGGCGGGCGAGGTCTTCAGATGATCCTGAGGTGACTGACAGCGGGCACCCCGGATACAGTATATATAGACCCTGTCAGTCACCTCAGACCCCCCTCTGTCCAATCAGCCCCCAGGGATTTCTGGCACTTAAAAATCGGTTTGGTACGGGTCATGGTCACCCACGCCCTTTTTAATATAAACAAACTTGACCTTATTGTCACCCTGTGCCTGTTGCCTCATGATACCTCCATTTTAGCTAATAAGGCTATTCCATTCTTCACAATGTTTTACAGTGGTTCTTCTGTAGGATCAAACCAGACTTACTTTCTCACCCACAAGCATCAATAAACACTGGCCACCCATTACCCTCTTATCATTTACTGGTGGTCCTCCATTGGACCATTTAGGTAGGATACTAGCCACCGCATACTGGTATAGGACCCAAGATCTGCTGTTGTGAAGAGTTTCTGACCCACTGATTAGGATGAAGTTATATAATAAAACAGCCTATATTAATGCAAATACATTCATGACAGTAATTAATAAGTACAAGGGATATGAATGTCCTCAGGACCCTCCTCAAGCACCTGTCAGACATGGCCTCACACACACAATTATAATGCATCAGAAAAGGTCTCACCATTACTGATCTGGCTCTGCATGAGGGAGGAGGACGGCAGGCTGGCACCCAAGGCATCGCTCAGATTGCCCTGGGAATGAAGGCTTTGGCTGGGGCCCGTTTGGCTCATCCCTCCTGGGCCCAGATTCATGCTCTGTGTTGGTGGCTGCAAAACAACAAACAAAAAACTGACGTCATTTCATAGGCAAATGCTTTAGGCCGGAAAGAGAGAACACAAACACAAATTATTTGGATTAGGTTGATATATGATACACACTAACTAAACACTAGGGCCTACAACATAGCTACTAACATTTGCATCCCTATTTGCAGGACACTTTCATGCCTCACCCCAAATTCGACCAGAAAAACCCAAACAGCATCACAAGAACAACAATTTTAAAAGGAAATCTGTCAGCATGGCTTCATGCCCCCAAACTATGAACTATGTATATGCACATGTAGCTCTTTAATGACAAGTCCAGTAATACCATTATATAGCCAATCTGTCCCTCAGTTCCTGAGAAATCAGTGTTTGAATTGCTAAGCAAATGAGGTTGAAGGGCTATGGTAGATCTGAAGCCTGCATCGCTCCAGCTCTATACCTCACTCAGCGCCATCTCCTCCTGCTTGACTGACCGCCTCTATGCTGTGTGACTTCAGGTAAAAGGAGCTGTCAATCAAGCAAGAGAAGGAGGTGCTGGGCGAGGAATAGAGCTGGAGTGACATACTGTAGCTCTTCAGCCTCATTTACATAGCAATACGAACACTGAGTTCTCAGTAACAGAGGAGGTTTTGCACACCAGTTTTAATAAAAAGTGCAGTGGAGTCCCATGTGCCAATTTCACTATGTAGTGCATAGCTCTTAATGAACTTGGCACATCTTACAACTGCCATGCCTGGCATACCCCATATATTAAACACATGCGTTTTTACCCAGACCATAGGAAACGTTACTGGCAACGTATCCTATGCGCTGGGTAAAAATGGATGTGTTTAAGCGCATCTGCGTTTTTGATGCGTTTTTACCACGTTTGTATGCATTTTTACAATGCAAGTCTATGGGTGCAAAAACGGAGGGAAAACGCAATGCGTTCAAAACACAGTAACAACTTGATGTGAAAAGGCCCTCCATTTGCATATAAAAAACGCTGCAAAAATGGAACATGTGAACATAGTCTTTATTTAGTTATTTATTTGGATATCTGTATACAATGATTAGTCAACATTGTGGTAACAAGGAACTTCCATACTCACCGCAGGGAGCAGAGATTGCATATTCTGGTTGGAGTCAGCTATAGTTGCCAAATACACCAGATTTCTGTGCAGGATCTGCTGATATCTGCAAGAAATAGCCAATCAGGTGACACTAAATGGGATGTAATCTGAATTATATTTAAGCAAGCCCCCTCACTTCTAACCTATGCTGACATATGAGTGCAGCTCTATCTGTTCCAGTTTGTAAGGCTGATCCCCTGAAGAGTCCTGTGATGAAACGCGTCGGGATAAGGACTGTAGGGACATGGACTGTAGGGACATGAATAGGGTGAGCAGCTGTGGACTGCACTTGTTAGGCCACGTGCACACGCTGAGTATTCGGTGAGTTTTTCACCTCAGGATTTGTAGCCAAAACCAGGAGTGGGTGATAAATACAGAAGTGGTGCAGGTGTTTCTATTAGACTTTTCCTCTGATTGCTCCACTCCTGGTTTTGTCTACAAATCCTGAGGTAAAAAACTCAAATACTCAGAGTGTGCACGAGGCCTAAGGGCGGGAGTCAAATTTATGAGGGCCAGTATGTTTGTTTTTATGATGCAGGGTTTGATGTAGGGTCTGTGTCCTGGGACAATCACCTTCTGCGCTGCATTATCACAAGGCCTGACTGACTCCTGGACCCTTGGGTGAGATCAATCCAATTCTTTTTATGATTGGCTTATTTATCTGGACATAGTGCAATATTTACCGTGGTATAGTTGACTATGGGTTCACAGATATATGTACTTTAGGCGATTTTTGTTCTGTATATTAATACCTGTGACGTGGTGCACTGGTGATCAGACAATTGAATTGCCTTATCTGTTCTGTTTTGTCTATTGTTGGTTGTGTCTGTTTGACGAGTTCTCTCTTTTTTAGTGATTTACTAATAAAGAGATTTTAAAGTTTGCTGAAATATAATATACATTAACCACATTGCTCAATTTACTACCTAGGGATGTAATCTGGAAACAGGATGAAGTGCCGGTGATCCGCGCTGCTGGATGGAAAAAACAGAACCCAAGAAGTCTGGTGCAAC
This sequence comes from Allobates femoralis, assembly GCA_033576535.1. Classification (NCBI taxonomy): domain Eukaryota; kingdom Metazoa; phylum Chordata; class Amphibia; order Anura; family Aromobatidae; genus Allobates; species Allobates femoralis. Next base: position 404,315,930 of record JARQOC010000006.1, on the reverse strand, counting down.
GGTCTAAATTTATTTCGGCGTGTTTCGGAGCAGCCTCTGCTCCTTCTTCAGGGATTAACCCCTCAGGAAGTAGCAAAGGCTGCTCCGAAACACGTTGGAATAAATTTACACCGTTGCACCAGACTTCTTGGATCCTGGGTTTTCCTTCCAGCAGCGCGGATCACCGGCACTTCGTCCTGTTTCCAGTTGTTTGCCACGATGCACATGGAGGTGTGGATCCAGCTGCAGCTGTACGAGCGCTAATACTGGTTGTGGGTTTACACAACCGAACCAGGTGAGCAAATTTCATCGGGCGACACCCCCACTCTGCCCTGGAGATAAGGCCCTATGCGCATTTTGACTCACATTTTTTAGATAGGGAATCTGACTTGAAACAATGCAGAAAATATTTCAACAGTGGCAAACTGCAACTTTACTGAAGGCAAATAAACTATGCAAGATATTGGCTTAAAGCACCACTCCAGAGGTATTTTACTGTACTGGAGTGGTGCTACATATCTAAGTTCCCAAAACCCCTGTCTGATACTCACCTTCTGGTGGCTTCACCTTTTCCCAACGCCACTCCAGTTGGTCTGCGGCGATTTGTGACCTACCGACAACTCTAGTGCTTCATGGAGTACGCCGGAGATCACTAATCAATACATCTCTACGGATTCCACGTACTGGCCTCATTCTGGCCCTCATAGAGATGCATTGAGACTTTGTGACTTCCAGCCAGTCAGACGTTATGGGCACAAGATGGCACCGCAGGACCGGAGTGGCTTCAGTAAGAGGTGAAGACGCTGGAGGGTGAATATATGACCGGGGGCAGAGGGCTTACATTTAAAACACCACCGCAATGCTGAAAAATAAAAAAGCTGCTGGAGTGATGCTTTAAATTATCGCACAAGTCTACACCACTCCAGAACCGGTAGAAACTTGTCTTTCTGATGAACAGATAGCCATGCATACGGCAAACTTATTCAGGGGTGTATGCCTCCAATTGACTTGGTGCACCTTACTTCTGTTAGCTTCATATTAGAGGGAATCTATCAGCAGGTCTTTAACATGCAATCTGACAACATGATGTAGTGGGAGGGAGCCTGATTACACTGATGGGTACTGGGATGTGTTTTGCGGTTTCAATATAATCAGTGCTTGTTTTTTTTTTTATCAGCAGGAGATTATCATAACAGGAGAACTTCCCTCATGCCTCCTAGTCAAACCCCAGCATTTTCTTTGTCACTATACATTGTACACAGAAAGCTGTGGTGTGTGGGGTTACACACAGATCAACAAGCAAACTCTGCTAAATCTGCAACAGGGAAATCTGTGTCTCTAAAGGTACCTTTACACGCCACCACTGCGGGGTAGCAACTGCCAGGTAATCGGAATTTTTGTCAAGGTTGCCTTGAAATTGCTACGAAGTTGCGGCGAGTAATTTTGGAAAGTGATCATGATTTTCGAAGTTGCTCCCGATTGCGGTTTCAGAGCATTGTTCTAAAATCAGAGGCAACCAAGATGGTGAATTGGCGTGTAAACGGGCGATAGGGATGGAATCTGCGTCGCCTAGTGATTTCCAAGGGGCGTGCCACAGCATGATGTTTTCCACGCCCCATCAGCGATGATTGGTGGTGGCTACTGTGTTTCCATTGGCTGTCCCTTCACAGGGCGCCATACTTAAAGAGCTGTCCATTCACACTACACAATTGCAATGGCGTCATGTATTAGCCAGCCTTCCTGCGCAGGCTGGCCAATCATGACGCTATTGCGTTGTCTAATCAGCGTGTTTTTGGGGCGCGGAATACACAACTCTGTCACGCCTATGTACTTGCGGCGCTAAAGATGTACGCCCACATTCCCTTAGTGGTTGCGGCGTGTGAAGCGGCGACGAGATTCAACCGGATGTTTCCCGCAGGATCAGTTTCAACTTCCGGGGAACCACGTTCCCTTGAGTTGACGACGCAATTGTGGCGTGTACACGCGGCATCTGCGATCGTTAGCAACCGTTAAAAATGTGCACGAGCACGTACGGTTGCTACCGATCGCCAGTGATAGTTGCGGTGTGTAAAGGTACCTTAACACAACTTTGGCACCCAGTAAACTAAGTGATACATCGCTGGAATCGGGGTCTCTGTCCCTACTCATGCTGCTGTCAGATTACAGAGCAAACACCTTCTGAGAGATTCACTGGCCCCAATATAAATGAATTGCCCATCAATGAAGGGGGAAACATCAAGATAGGTACTTCAATAGCATTCATTTCACACTTGATTATGAGAATATCCACATCATGTAATCAGCCCCATAATAGTGACAGTCTTGTGCCTCCAGAACTATGACAGTGCTTCATAAAAGTGACAGCTAGGGTGCCTCCATAATGATAGCCGCAGAGCAGTGATATCAGTGACAGACACAGCTCTCATAGTGTCAGCTCGCCATGATAATGATAGGCACAGAGACCCAAGACATTGACCGCAGAAGTGCCCTACTAACAAAAAGCCCCTATAGACACCATTAAAGAGTAACCAATGTTTGTTTGTTTTTTCATAAACCAGTAAGGGTGCTTTCACATAACGATTTTTCTAAATCCGATGCTGTCCGATGAAAATCGGACAGCATCGGATCCGAATTTGGCCCCATGCAGCCCTATGGGCATCGGACCTAATCGGATGTGCACTAAATGCCATCCGATTTGGTCCGATCCGATTCTGTCCGATTTTATTATCGGTGCAAAAATCGGAGCTTGCTCCGATTTTTGCACCGAAAATAAAATCTGACAGATTCGGATCGGACCAAATCGGATAGCATTTAGTGCACATCCGATTAGGTCCGATCTCTATAACATGGAGCCCTATGGAGAAGGGTCCGAGGAAACATCTGATGTCTCCTCGGACCCCGTTTTACTGTACTGAGCATGCTCAGTACAGTAAAACTGCTCCTAACTAGGAGCATAAGGGTTAAAAAAAAAAAAAAAAAAAAAGTTTATTCTCACCTCTCCCCAAGCCCCCGCCGTCAACCGCCATCTTCCTCTAGGTTCCCGGTGGCTCCCGCAGGCTGCCGGTGTCAGCAGAGGTGTACCTCTGCTGTTCAGGACCTGCGGTGATGTCACAGTCATGTGACCGCGGGTGACTGCGGTTTTTTTTCGCGGCCGCACCTGCCGCAAGTGCAAAACCGCCCTTGCCGCAAGTACGCCTATACTTTGCATGGCGTTTACCGCAACCGCGCCGCAAGTGCAGCCGGTATGCGGTAATCGCGGCAGATGCGTTTTTTTTCACCGCATCTGCCGCGAATTTCAAAAAACGCTGATGTGAAAGGGCCCTAAGGGTACTTTTACACTAGCGTTTTTTAAAATCGCGGCAGATGCGGTGAAAAAAACGCATCTGCCGCGATTACCGCATAACCGCTGCACTTGCGGCACAGTTGCAGCAAGCCCCATACAATGTATATGCGGGCTTGCGGCAGGTGCGGCAAGTGCGGTTTTTTGCCACTTGCGGCAGGTGCGGCCGCGAAAATACACGCGGCTGACCGCGTTTTTTTTCGCGCCCGCACCTGCGGCAAGTGCCAAAACCGCACTTGCCGCACCTGCCGCAAGCCCGCATATACATTGTATGGGGCTTGCCGCAACTGTGCCGCAAGTGCAGCGGTTATGCGGTAATCGCGGTAGATGCGGTTTTTTCACCGCATCTGCCGCGATTTCAAAGAAACGCTGATGTGAAAGTACCCTAAGGCTACTTTCACATCAGCGGTGAAAAAAACGCAACTGCCGTGATTACCACATAACGGCTGCACTTGCGCCACAGTTGCGGCAAGCCCCATGCAATGTCTATGGGGCTTGCGGTGAGTGTGCGGCAAGTGCGGTTTCGGCACTTGCGGCAGGTGCGGCCACGAAAAATAACGCGGTTTTTTTCGCAGCCGCACCTGCCGCAAGTGCCGCTCCCGCACTTGCCGCAAGCCCGCATAGACATTGTATGGGGCTTGTCGCAACTGTGCCGCAAGTGCAGCCGTTATGTGGTAATCGCGGCAGTTGCGGTTTTTTCACCGCAACTGCCGCGATCAGTGAAAACCGCTGATGTGAAAGCACCCTTAGGCTGCTTTCACATCAGCGTTTTACGCTGATCGCGGCAGTTGCGGTGAAAAAAACGCAACTGCCGCGATTACCGCATAACGGACGCGATCGCGGCACACTTGCGGCAAGCCCCATACAATGTCTCTGGGGCTTGCGATAAGTGTGCGGCAGGTGCGGCAAGTGCGGTTTCGGCACTTGCGGCAGGTGCAGCCGAAAAAAAAAACGCGGTATGCCGCGTTTTTTTTCGCGGCCGCACCTGTCACAAGTGCCGAAACCGCACTTGCCGCAAGCCCCCATAGACATTGTATGGGGCTTGCCGCAAGTTTACCGCAAGTGCGGCCGTTATGCGGTAATCGCGTCAGTTGCGTTTTTTTCACCGCAACTGCAGCGATCAGCGCAAAACGCTGATATGAAAGCAGCCTAAGTGATGTTGCCCAAGGATTTCCCTGATAAGATACATTGGAAAGTTACTTATTTTCACGTGCACTGCTGATTTATGGAATAGTAATTAAAACGACAATTTCCCTTTAAAGCACCACTATAGTGTTTTTTTAGATTTTCAGTGCTGGATTGGTGCTTTAAGGTGGAGTATCCTGCCCCTTTATTATACTCACCTTTTGGTGCATCCATTTTTACCGATGTCGCTCTGGTCCTGCGGCGCCATCTTGTGCAAATAATTTCTGAGTGGCCAGAAGTTATGTCACAAGAGCTCAATGCATGTCTATAATGCGGCCGTCACACGCTTCAATATCGATAGCGATATTGTTAGCGATCACGTGCACGCGCGATCAGCTTACAATATCGTTCACATCGCTGGTGAGATGTCACACAGACAGACTCACCAGCGATGTGTACCAGCGAGATCGCTGGTAACTATGGTACACATTGGGTTACTAGGTGCCGCGCAGCGCTTAGTAACCGACGTTTACCATAGATACCATCTCCCAGCATAGGCTGTGCCGCTGGGAGATCGTTCATCGTGGTGTCACACACCACGATGAGGCAGATTGCTCAAGCGTTTATCGCTTTATATGAGCTCGGCTCACAAATCTGCGATCGAACGATCAAGCGATTTTACATTGTAAAATCGCTTGATTGCACGCAGCGATGCACAAACTATATCGCTTAAGCGATCAAAAAGCAGATCGCTTAAGCGATATCGTGCATTAAATTGAAGCGTGTGACGACCGCCTAAGAGCCAGAACGAGGCAGACTTGTGTTGAATTGTGACATCTGTCGCCCTTCATGAAACACTGGAGCTGTCGGCAGGTCACAAATCACAGGAGACTAACTGGAGGAGCGGTGGAAAAAGATTAAGCCGCTGAAAGGCAAGTATATGACGTGTGCAGGGGACTTGGATTTAAAGGACTCTGAAGTAATTTTTCAGTATGATACTAATATTGCCCTTGAATAGGGCCTGGGCAGACCTTTTAAAAACATGTAAAATCATTACTGAACTATTTGTAGTTTCCTTGCCATAAGCATTTTCAGACTTGCAGGGAGCTGTTACATTAGTCCTGCCCATCACGTTTACAGAGGAATAGTCTGGCTGCTGTGTAAGTGTTATTTAAATATCCACAACCACCCACACCTACCCAAGCTGTTGTTCTGTCCCTCCCCTTTGATCAAATGTTCTTATAATTACATAGAAATATTTCAGACTGCACACACTACAAACATGCCTCAGATACACACAATGACATGAGGAGCTGCAGCTAAGAGCAAACATCTCCTCCCCCCTTCTCCTCTGTCTGCAATGAGCCACACATCATTCTGATCAGAGAGGAGGACAGGACAGTGTAATGAAGCCTGAATATTCATTCCTTGGGGAGTGGGCAGCAGAGAACTCACTGGGATTGACAGTTGGAATTAATCTTTTATTTTGAAGTTTACACACGATAGGAGGGCAGTATAAATAATAGAAATATATGAATAGAGAGAGCTTAGAGAACGGAATTAGAAAACTATATCAATTACATATGGATTTTTGACCTTACAGATTCCCTTTAAAGCACCACTACAGCGGGAAATAGAAAAATATATAAAACAAATATAATATATAAAAATTGCTGGAGAGGCACTTTAAGATTTAGCAACAATGCTGCTACCATAATGTCCCTGCAAGGAATCTCAAAAAATCCCTTGGCCACCTGTGTTCTCTGCAAGATTTCCCCAAAACGTCTTATGTCAGGATCTGCAGAAAATCCAACTTTTGATCCGTTTTCTTGCTGATTTCTGGTCTGTACTCACTGTGTGCACTCGGCCGTCTTCCCCTTGCTCTGATAGTCCATTATACACTGGATCAGGTGGTGATTCTCATCCAGCATCTAAGAAGAAGTCACAAAATCATTGTTCATCTGCTTGTTATAGAACACTACAATCAGGTTTATGTAATTCCCATCCTCTTAAATCAGGTCTCCCGGTCACCTGGTCAGAAGGGGGCCACTTTTGCTCCTCTTTTATTCCCGCTGTTCCCCGGACTATTCTGCTTTTGGATTGTGTAGGTATAATCCTCCATACACTTCCAGAGATATGGGACCTGTTTACCTAGTGCTTATTTTTATCTTTTTTACCAAGGGGGTGTTGCTCACAGGGTAATAATGCAGAGCAGCCTAAGGACACGCCCCCAGATCACCCTGTGAGCCACACCCCCTTGGTAAAGAACATAAACATTAGCGCTAAATAAAGAAAAATCCATATC
>JARQOC010000006.1:402486371-402500013 GCA_033576535.1 Allobates femoralis | reverse complement strand
CCAACATCAACTCCACTAAAATCGACACCATCTGCAACTCCACAACTATGGCTATGGAGTGAGTAAGCCAAATGTCTGACTCCTCAATTTCTCTGATTCCGACTCCACCCAAAATGGTCATCGACTCTGACTCCAACTCTAGGACTATGGCTAAGTCAGTAAGCCAAACGTCCAACTCCTCAATTTCCCTGAATCTGACTCCACCCAAAATGGACACCAGCTCTGACTCCGACTCTACGACTCTGACTTCACAGCCATGGCTCTCACACAGGAAAACCCCTTTCTAAAATATCCCTAAAAGATGCAGATGTGACAGCCCCTTTTAGCATATAAAGTGAACAGAGAAAATGAACAGCTCCCATTGGAAATAAAGGGAACAATTCTAAAATTAGGAGAACCATTATTTTAGAATGAAGTAATGCCATAACTCTGCCTGTTACTCTGCATCCAGTTAACATATTCCTCCTGAATTTGCAGCCTCCTGCAGTTTATCGCAGCGCGACCTCATGTACAACAGATGGGGAAAAGAAATGACAGTACCCTCTCGCTTCTTGTTCCATGTTATCATTTTGCTAAATATTATTTTACAACCTGGGTCACTAATTACAGACAATTAGTAGAAAAAAATGCTCAATTTGTTAATAATTATTCATATTACTATAGAAACCATGTCCGAAAACAAACAGATTACCTGTAATTTCTCAAAAAAAAAAAAATTCTTCATCTCATATTATCCTGCCAGAGGAAACACATAGCAATTACTTGACATATTATTATTTTTTTTCTTAATTGCATATAAGCTATGCATTTGCATCGCCAAATAACATTATGTACCTTGCAATCGAACAAAACAATGACCAGCGCCGAAGGGTAATTGCTGTTATTTTATATCATAAAACCATATTTTGTGTAAATTTAATTCCTCTTAAAGAACGTAGCAGAGAAATATGGTCTTATGAATACCATACAAAAAATATGGATAACTACTCCATACGAGGCTGAAACACTGGACAAAAGCCTATAGTGGGATGGTTGCCATAGAAACCATTACTACCCAGTATTGATAAGAGCGGGCAGCGATAAGACGGAACGTCTCATTGTAGTGCCAGCTTTGAGGCTCCGGGATGTGAACACATCTGAGGCGGCTTATTTTGGGGTTGCGAAATGTATAATTCTGTTGAATCAACTGTAATTAATGTACAACACCAACATATTCCAAAGTCCAATTCATTGGGTTGATAATGATTTGTATTGATTCTTCAAGCAAAATAGGAGGAAAAGAGCCGGATATATTGTTACTGTGTGAGCAATGGGGACTACATGCCCTATGAATGCTTGTCTTGGTGAATCCAAAATGAGACCAATGACCGGGGACGTAACTAGAACAGGTGCAGGAATTGCTGTCGCACCCAGGCACCGAAGTCTAGGGGGCCCCAAAATCCCTTTGGCCGATAGAAAAAGAATAATGCTATTAGAAATTTGCAATAATTGGGGGCCCCATTGGAGCTTTTGCATTGGGGCCCAAGAGCTTCAAGTTACACCACCGCCAAAGACTTTAATGATTCAAGACTGCAGCAGATTGTCAGGAGGAAGGGTTAATTTTTTGTAGGTGGGATAAATATTGGTTGATCAATGAATTAATCCAAAACAAAACATGCTGATATCTTCAACAGTCCTGATTCTCATAATCCAATCTTTTAAATATTACCAAGATTACAATAGCTCCCAACCATCCTGGATTCAACATAACTGTCCCGATGTACATTTGTATTGACTTCCTCTCACCTCTCCTCGCTGACAACTCCTCATGGGTGGGGCCTGCATATATCTGCACATACATAATTATAATAAATGATTCACTTTTATGAACTCCCCAATGCTGAAACTTATAAACTGCTTTGTCCACAGGAAGCAGCTCTAACAATCAGCCACATACCATAGTAATTGAGACAGGAGAATTTGGTATACTTTACCAATAGTACAGACAGGGAATCCAGAAGCAGATTATACAGGTACATAGAGATTAGAGAGGAGCAGACCCATGGATTTGCTGGATTCGGCCAGACTTTAGTTCAAAATTCAGTCCAGGTACCCAAACTCGAACACTATATAAGTCAATAGGAACCCAAACTTAAGTGCTGCAAAATGGTGGTAGTAAGGAGTAGGGGGCTGCAAAAGGAAGAAAATGGGAGTAAGAGCAAGACAATTATACATACCCAAAGATGAGATGGACATCAGACTTCTTACATGCCTGATGTTTAAATAAAATGCATTTATTGTTCCCCTGCCCACCCTCTGTGCCTGCATGTGTGATTGCTTGCAGTCTGAATGCTATAAAGACCCTCAAGGCTTAAACAATTTGAGTATTCCCCATTGCCCCCCACACCCTCTTTGCCAGTGTCGATGTTTGATTGAAGTCAGTTTGCTGTATTGTGTAAAGATAAATAATATAAAAAAATTAAATTGGCTCCTCTTTATTTTGCTAACCAGCTATAGCTAAAGCAGCAGCTGTGGGCTGATATCATGCTGGGAAGGGGCTAACATCTATGGCTCTTCCCACCCTGATAATAGCAGCCGCCAGCTGCTTAACCTTGGCTTGTTAGTAAAAATATAGGGGACCCACACCTTAAATAAATCATTGAAAACAATCATTGTGGGGTCCCCCTTATTTTTGATAACCAGCCAAGGTAACGCAGACAGATGGGGGCTAATATTATCAGAGTGAGAAGGGTCACGGTTATTTTGCCTTTCCCAGCCTAAAAATAACAGCACACAACCAGATTTGGCACAGCATTTTGTGGCACCCCAGGGGTTAAGTGCCACAGTAACATCACAAAGGGTTAACTCCCCACACAACACCTGACACTGCACTAGCACCTCTAGGCCAGAAGAGGGAGCTAAAGCAGCTCCCTTATATATTCTGGTGTCAAGACGAAGAAGTTAGTTCAGTACACAGCAGTACTGTGGAAGAAAAGACTGTGGTGTAAAGAGGCTGCCTCAGGCTTCTTCACAGTCCGCTACTCAATTCCAGGCCTAGCCAGGGTCTGAGGGAAGGAGTAAGAGAAACAGGAGAACACATCTGGGAGATTGAGTTACTTCATAACTCGCCCCGGAGGAATGCACAGACCGGATACCGGATTCGAAACTGTGACTGACACACGCAGCACAGTAAACACCGGAATAGTGGAGGTTACATATCTACACCGTACCTCAGCGAAGCAACATGGCGGGGTCAGAAGCACAGAGGAAAGACTCAAGTTGCCTAGCAAGTGGGTACCTGTGAGGAGAGACAGGGCCAGCAGCCTAGCTGAAGCAGCAGCAGGGCCACACACACAGCGCAGGAGTGGGAAGCTGAGGACCGGGTCAGGGTGGGAGCAACCCTGCCCCGGTACAGACTCCGTGAACAGTACTCTGCTACAAACATCTGCAGTAAAGACTTGGAAAACTACAAAAACTGGGAGCCTGTGTGATCCTTATGCTCCAGCCCTACGTTCTCTCGCAAATTGCCATCACCTCTACTACCACCCCTATCCTGCAACATCCATAGCATCAATCATAGACTATTACTACCACTGCCCTTGGGAACAAGCTCTACCCGCGGAGAGCCGTTATATCTATAGCTGCCAAACATCATCCCCGGAGGTTCTGCAGCAGCGGTGGTCCTCTCACTGACCACAACCCGTGGGTGGCGTCACAACAAACTCCCCTGTAAATATTCCCCCCATTACTTGTGGGCTCGGGACACGGTCTGGACCAAGACAGCCATAACATCCCCAGCATATACCCCGGTCCGGTACCGAGTACCCTGTCCTAGTGGGTTCCACAATTTCATATGCCAATTCTAACTCTTTGCCTGGGTCTTCCTAATTGCTATGGTGTGGTGGCAATCTAGATAATGCTTAATGGGGTTGATGTCAGCTTTGAATTTTCAGCTGGCATCGAGCCCAGGGATTAAAAACGAATAAACGTCTATCAGACACTCCCATTAGCAACCCAATAAGTGTACAGTTAAAAAACACACACAGGCAGGAAAAAATATTTTCGCACAATGTCCTCCACGATACTCCGTAAGAGCAGTGAGGTAATGTAAGGTTGCCAACATCATCAGAAATAACTGCAAGTGAACCATAGAGCCGAAAACCTGCAGAAAACAAAAAAGTATTTATGCAACCTATGAACATAGCCTTGCAGACACAAAAAACATGTCATTCATTGAAATTTACATTAAGATGAAAACCTTCTGGTTGCTACAAATATTAATTAATGATCCCAACTAGAGATGAGCATAATGCACAGATGACGTTGTACCAGCCCTGATTATCAAAAGACGCACCGAGGACACTGGATACTTGGAAATTGCAGCCTCCCATTCAGCCATCAGGAACCACTGACCTGAAGTCCAGACTGCAATCCCGTGAATCTCTAGCCATAATGTGGTGCCCCACTATGTAGGTGCCACAAAAGGGGTACTGCACCTAGAAAAGCGGTGTAGTACTCCACTGCAATTGGGACTATGGTCACTAGATGAAACCCTAGAGCAGCACTCACACACTAGAATAGTGTGGAGGGAAGATGGAGTAGGAGTTGGAGGAGCCAGGCAGTCAGCCTGAAGGAGCAAGGAGGGCCACCTCGGCTGACGGGCCCCAGAAAGGAAAGATCCCAAGGAGAGAGAAAGAGAGAGGAGGAAGCTCAGAGAGGCAGAGTTCACTCGAATGGGGAAGTGAGTAACGGAAGAGTTTGCCACATAGGAAGGAAACCTGGTACCGGTGCCCGCAACTGTGAGGTCCTTCAAGGCTCACAGAAAATCCGCTAAACAGGGATATTATAAATACGGCCCTGACTCCCAAAGAACCCACAAGAGGGGAATCAGAACCGCAGTAGGCAGCTGCGGTATTTGACAGAAGGTTAACCCGACGGGTACAAGGGAGACAAGACTAAAACAAGCAGCAGGAGGTCAGGTCATCTATAAGAGGTCAGACTTCACAGTACTGGGAACAGAAAAGAAGGAAAAGAAAGGAACATAAAGGAGGGTTCCATCTACGGCTAGAAATCCCAATTGCAGCATCCAGCGCATTTGCCAATATAACACCAATAACGACTGAAAGACTGTATTGCTGACTGACAGTTTTTCAAGTAAAGTTACCCGGTGAAGTTAAGTTCCGACTCTGGTGCATCCTTTCAATATAAACTGTTTGCCTTACAGCATCGCTGCCCCAGTGGTCCAGTCCCGCCTACGGGGACTAATCCATTCAAGCCGCAATACCACCGACTATCGGAGGACTGTGGCGGCGCTGGTGAGCATCACCAGACTCAGCAGGTGGCGTCACGAAGACAACTTTGTATATAATCACTTGTAAATAGTAACCCTATTCAATATTTAGCTGACCTCCAGGGCCACGGCCTCGGGATGGCCATCCGTGACTTACCTGACTGAAACAGCCTGAGAGCCGGAGTACCGGCGCCCTGGGGCGCGTCAATAATCATCCTAGATACAGCAGACAGTCATGAATTTAGGTATATGCCCTGCAGTCTCGGCATCTGCTGTCCCTCATTGCCACCGCCCCTCTGATAGCAATTCCTGACAGGGTAGTATTGAATAACAAATGGGTGTTGCTTGGTGTGTGGAAGTGGCATAATTTGTCCTTCTTTCTGTTCTTCCAAATTTGGGAGATATGGTTATTTTCTTCAAGCAACAAAGCCATCTCTAACCATCAAGAGTATATTGGGCTGGGCTTTTCGGCTTTTCAGGAAAGCTTTCATATTTAACTCTGCTCTGGTTCAAGATACAGTACTAGGTCCATGCTTTGATGATAAAAAATGGTTGAACTACTCGGGAAATTGTAGACTACTGTGTAACCAAATAAGTTGCAACTTCCTCTAGGACAGGGGTGTGGAACTCCAGTTTTCAAGATTTCCTTAGCATTACACAGGGGTTGGAATCATCACCAGTGCAGGTGATTCAATTATAACCTGTGCAATAATAAGGAAATCTTGAAAACCCGCACTGTTGGCAACCCTCAAGGCCAGGAGTTCCCCACCCCTGCTCTAAGACATTAATCACCTTGCTCGATGCCATGTATTTTGCTATTTCCATGCCCATGCCTTTATTTAGGTCATATCTCCCACAGTTCCTTTTCTTTGCTCTTTGTGCGTTTTCCATACCCATTGAATGTGTGTTTGGACATCAAGGCTCCAACTAATGGTGTTAAACACAGGAAACTTGCTTTGACCAGGGGGTTGGACCAGAGGACCCAGGAGGTCCTGTCCAACTTTCCAACTTTAAAGGACTAAACCTGCTGCTAATCGTAAAAGGATTCTAAACCTACTGCTAGCACTTCTTTTGGGGAGTTTTCATCAATACCTGTGAGATTTGCCAACTTTTCCTTTGCCTTGAAGCCATCTCAACATTCAAGAGGAGAAACAGAACAAGATGTGTAATCATAGCGGTGTAATGTAGCTTTTATAGTAAGTTTAACAAATGAACCACTGGCCAAAAACTCTTCTGTAGTCCTCCTTAAAAGGGGTAAAAACTGATACATTCATGTCTTACCGACGGGGTTGATGTACTCACAAGTTAAGATGGATTTAAAGTGCCAACTTCATGGGAGCTCATGCACAGAGGCTCCGCACAAGGCCGGCTCCGCTGAATTCATGCACTCGTCTCAGTTCTCCTTCTTTCTGTGGCTCTAGGAAATATCTGATCGATTGTTTGTTAATTGATATTTGCTACAATGCATCTCACAGTATGACTTCAGGCTGAGATGTGAGAAGCCATTACAGACATCTTAAACCGGGAGATAATTGGTCACAGTGGTGCGGTGTGGGTTAGTTAAACATACAGCCGCCTACACGTTTTTACTCTGGTAAACAAAGTGAGTTTAATCCCTGTGAAAAAAACTCTGAGGATCTGAGCCTTATATTATACTGGAAGTTAGCTGGCAGCAGTCAAGGGCAGCACTGGATGATGCTTCAGTGGCCGTCCGGAATCAAGCTGCTCCTCTATCCACAGCAAATTAGGCACTTATATACCAACTAAATATTGTAGTCTAATAAATAAGAATTCTGTAACATTAATCCTATAATCCAGAAAAATCCATCTGTGCAAATTAAGGCTGGGATCAGCCGGCCCTATAATGCAGATGACAATCACATCAAAACACCCGGATTGGCCAGCGGCTCCCTTGACAGCTGCATAGTAATACATAAAACTGTCACGCCCAGGTCAGGATAGCCAGGTCTTAATCCTCTTTCAGACATCCTTTTCTCACATATTCTATCTGCGTTTTTTTTTTGTCAAGGATAGGATGGAAACGCATCATGCAAGATGTATGTGAGATACTCACATGACTCACCCGGAATTTCCACCACCTCTCTGGATGGGAGCACGTCAGCTGATTGTGTTTCTATGCAACTGTCCAGAGAGACGGCGGCTGTTCCGGGTGAGTCATGAGAGATTTATAAGAGTATCTTACATAGTGTGTTTCCACCCAAAAAAATTGCACTCATAATCTATGGAGCTGTTCACATGTCCCCATTGTTTTTTGCCTACTAAACAATCAAGGAGAAATATCTATGTTTGATCTGCATCACGGATTAAATTTACTCTAAATAAGTCTGTGGATCAGTGCCCATAGTCAGGGTTGCCAAGTTGGTTTTGTATTTTTTTCTGGGCAGCTTATCAAAATCGTACGGACAGACACTTATTTTTACAGGCACTTTGGAAAAGCACAATAAATCTTTATGATTACGGTATATAAGTGATCCATGTCTATAGCCTGTAATTCTGATCAGAAGGCATCAGCTGCTTTTATTTTGAACTCTAAAATGATGATAATTACAGTCAAAATAATCTGAATACATTTCTTTAGTTTTAAAAAAAAAATTCTGGATGTTTTACATTTTTTTACGAACAGAGTGAAAGATTGCCCTAGTTTTATGGACTGTCCTGGAATTTCTGGATATTTGGCACATGAATAGTATCAGTGTGAAATGCAATTGTGTCCTGTTCGTGATTAACATTGTAATATCTGCGAGATTTGCAATTCTATTATTTTTTTATATGAGAAAAAATCACTGATAAAACCAAAAACTGATAAAAATCAATATACAGGTAAATAGGTACCTGAAAATTTCAGAATCCTGCACTTCATGGGTCCTATTGAAGAAATATCACTTTTATTAACAATATCACTACTATTAGAATATATATCATAACAATGCATGTGATAACTATAACAGTAATAACATTCTAAACAAAACAGAAATAATGTTATTAAAGGGAACCTGTCACCTCTATTAGGTGTTCTAAACTGTGCCCACCAGCTGTAACATGCTATAACTGGGGTTCTGTGTGCCCAGACGTCCCCCTGCATACCTCAGAAATATAGTGCGGGAGAGGATAAAAGTGTATGGTAATGACCGCTGAAAAGGTCCGGGAGAGTCTGCTCTCTGTGGTCCTTGCCACCTCCTGCCTGGAATAGCCACCCTGCTGTCTTGAAATTCCAGCCTCTCTGTGTATGGGCGTTGATCGACAGGCGTATTATAGCGTCTGCGACGGGGAGCGGGTCACCATGCTCGATTAGATACACAGTGCCCAAAGTCTCACAAGACTTCACAAATCTTGCGAGACGTCGGGCAATGTGTATTTTCAATAGAGCACAGTGACCCGCTCCACTGCGCAGGCGCGATTATACGCCTGTCGATCAACGCCCATACACAGGAGGGGCCGGAATTTAAAAAGAGAGCTGTGGGTATTTTAGGCAGGGGGTGGCGAGGACCTAAAAAGGGGATCCCTCTCGGAATTTTTCAGCGCTGATTACCATATAGCGCGGGACAGAAGAAAATTGTATTTTTCAGGTATGCAGGGGGACGTCTGGGCACAGAGAGGTATCTTATAGATGGTGAGCACAGTTTAGAACGCCCAAAGAGGGTGACAGGTTCCCTTTAAAATATTAAGGATGCAAAATATCATACTGTGTAATAGTGGATTTTATGTTTTATCTGTGCAAATTTATTTAGTCTATTTTCATTTTTCTTAACCTCTTTGCGACACAGCCAATTACCGTTTTTCTGTTTTAATTTTTTCCTCACCTTCACCCCAGAGTCAAAACTTTTTTATTTTTTGTCTGAATAGCGATATCATGGCTTGATTTTTGTGGAACGAGTTGTACTTTTGAATGGCATCGTTCATTTTACTTCAGAATGTGCTCAAAAAGAGGGAAAACATTCCAAGTGGGAAGAAATTGTGAAGAAACGCCATATTGATCTGATTTTTTGGAATTGTTGTCACGGTACATTTTGGTAAACAGCTTACATCAGAAAGAGATTCTTCTCAATACAGTCACGGTGATACCAAACAGACAGTTTTTTTTATTATTTTAGTGAGAAAAAAATTCTGAAGTTTGCAAAAAAAATTAGGGGGTGGGGTTGCTATTTTCCAACACCTGTAATGTTTTATTTTTTGGTCAATGGAGCTGTGTGATGGCTTATTATTTGCTGGATGAGATGACGTGTTTATCGATACCATTTTGGGATATGACTGGTGTTTTGATTGCTTGCTACAGCAGTTTTTGTGGTATTGCATTGACCAAAAAGCATCATTTTGGCGCTCTTGAATAATTTTTTTTTGCAGAATTTACCAATCTTTTTCGCGTTAATACCACATATATGTATTTTCTATAATATTACCATATGTATATATAATATTATATTATAAATATAATATTATTATATATATATGAGAGAAAAAAAAGAGAAAAAAACTGCACAGCAGTCACAGACAATGTGAACTGGTGCCAGCAGGGACGCTGGATCAAAATACTAGATAAAAACTCTCTGCAGCACTCAGCTACTACCAGTGGTGTACATATGCTAACAAGCTAAATATATATGAGAAAAAATTAAAAACTTACGTTTTTTCAAAAGACTCAAAATTATTATATCATATTATATTATTCATCGCAGTCGATGAGCAAGCAGACATTGGCCAATGTGTGTACTAAGAACTTCAGATTTAAAAAAAATATAAGAATTTTGAGTTTTTTGAAAAAAACGTAAGTTTTTAATTTTTTCTCATATATATTTAGCTTGTTAGCATATGTACACCACTGGTAGTAGCTGAGTGCTGCAGAGAGTTTTTATCTAGTATTTTGATCCAGCGTCCCTGCTGGCACCAGT
The DNA here is from genome assembly GCA_033576535.1 of Allobates femoralis. Taxonomy (NCBI): domain Eukaryota; kingdom Metazoa; phylum Chordata; class Amphibia; order Anura; family Aromobatidae; genus Allobates; species Allobates femoralis. The sequence goes on along the minus strand of JARQOC010000006.1, from coordinate 402,489,837 downwards.
TCACATTATGTCTGTGAGTGCTGTGCAGTTTTTTTCTCTTTTGTATCGTGTGGAGTGTCTGGCTCCATTTCTGCAAGGTGCACCCTCATTGCCTACAGGTGATCTAGGGTATAGATGGTGTCCTCCCACTTAGTAGTGGGGTCAGGTGGACAAGGAGGACTTGGGTGTCAGCGTTAGGACTCATCGTGCCTGAAGTCACTTTGTCGCAGTCGATGAGCAAGCAGACATTGGCCAATGTGTGTACTAAGAACTTCAGAAATAAAAAAAAAAATAAGAATTTTGAGTTTTTTGAAAAAACGTAAGTTTTTAATTTTTTCTCATATATATTTAGCTTGTTAGCATATGTACGCCACTGGTAGTAGCTGAGTGCTGCAGAGAGTTTTTATCTAGTATATATATATATATATACATATACATATATATATATATATATATATATATATATATATATAATAAATCTACTTTAATTACTTACTGTATTGTATATTTTTTATTGTTACCTATGTCCGCTCGTAAACAAACCACTGTATTGTAAAGCACTGCAGAATATGTTGGCGCTATATAAATAAAGATTTATTATTTATTATTATTTTTTATTTTTTTATTTTTTTATTTTTAATGGTGCATAAGTAATTTGAACTTTTATATGTTTTTTTTTTTTTTTCATTTTTTAAAGATTTTTTTAACAATTTGTTAATTTTCCTCTTAGGGGACTACAACCTGCATTCGTCTGATCACTTGTGCTGTATACAGCAATGCCACAGCATGTATAGTAAAAATCATAGTCTCTTTGAATCCCAGCCACTGACAGGTTTTAGACGAGCTCCATAATGACAGGCACAGAGATCTTTAAAAGACCCATCAGTGACCCACAATCATGACATGGGGTTGCTAAAGGGCACCTAGAATAGCGTATCTTCATGCCGGAGAGTATTAAATGCGCTATCAGAGTTTGACAACGGGATAAAACAGGCAAAGAGTTGAAGGCAGAGCTCTGCTCCACCCACAATTGTTAGAGGCAGGCCCTGGCAGTAATACATAACCATTACCTGTTGACCATGGTGCACCCCCATATAACTCCATACACCTGCTTACAGCAAGCACCATAGAAAGGGGGCGTTGTCATGATGGAGTTAAAGGACATTGATGGGGAAGTTTCAAAAGTAAGGGAACAGTAGTGAATGTATAGAATAAAAAATAACATTACAGCATATATTTTTTGAACCCTTGCAGCCTTGGTGATCTCCACTGTTACTGAAAGTTAATACGTTTACTCGATTATTTATGTGACAGAAGTCCCATGCTGTGTGTGGAAACAGGGTCGGCATCAGCCCTCGGCGTACCTGGGCAAGGGCCGGGGCCCTAAACAGCTGAGGGGGCCCATTCGCCATCAGGGACAGACAGTCCTGACAGTGATGGATCCATCAGGGAAAGACAGCCTTGACAGCTAGGTGCCCATCAGGGAAAGGCAACCCTGCCAGTGAGGGGCCCATCAGGGCCACTCAGGCAGCAGCTGACCATGTGCTACACTACCAATTCAAATGGCTAATTTGAATATATTATATTACAGCTTAGCAGCTTCTATATTATATATACAGCTCAGCAGAGCAGTCTCCTCACTATATATACAGCCCAGCAGTCTCCATATTATACATATAGCCCAGCAGCCTCTATAGTATATATACAGCCCTCCACAGCCTCAATGTTATATATATAGCCCACCCATGAGAATCTACATTATATATAAATAGTCTGTAGCTTCTATATTATATTTATGAATCGTGGCATGTGTTAAAGGAGCTCACTGAGACTGTTTCACCTGGGGCCCACAAAAACCTGGAGCTGGCCCTGTGTGCACATAACAGCGGTCTAGCCAGTGATTGCTATAGTATTCACGTGAATGATCAGGACGTCATCACTTCCAATACCGATGTACACACTAGTTTAGCAATGATCAGATCTTTAAGGAGTCTGATATTCTAATCTTTTCTTGTTTTCTTTTAATATATACAATTGTTTTTATATCTTCATTAAACTAAAATTTTTCTTTCATCACTACTTTCTTTGCACCTATTTGTCCCGAAAGCTTGCTATGTTTACCATCTTTTCAGTCAGCCATTAAAAGGTATCAACCACTGAGGACTCTCAGATTGCAATACATTGTGTATTATACACTTTGTATGTTTTTTCCTGCAGTATAAAATTGTTAAACATTAGCTGCAAGGCTTGCCCCAGCGTGGGTCACCTAGTCGTGGAGGGATGGCTTTTACGTTTTTTTGATAAAAATAAAGTTAACTAAATACCTTATTTTATTTGACTTGCAGTATTTGCTAATTATGTATTTATTTTAGGGTATTTGCTTATTTTTGCTCTTTTTCTTGGGTGTTGCAGTATAGAATCTTTGCAATTTATTTTTGTGTATTTTATAATAAAGGTTTTTACATATTTTCTCTTTCAAATTCAGTGTTCTTGAGTCAAATTACTTTTTTCAACATTTTCTTGAGAATATAGCAACTTACGACCTATTGTTTTTTTGTTAGCTTGTTTTTGTTTTGTACTTGATTGTTCACGGTCTATGTAATATACGCTCCGGTATGTACTGGAGGATAACAGTCACTTTTATGGTGCTGCCGTAGTCGTTGTCTGATACTGAACCTCCAGAGTGGAAAAGGAACATCCACACTAAGTCAGTTTTAAACACAATGCCCCTCCAGCTCTTGTTTTTTCTTTGCTTTTGACTTCTCCGGTGACCCAACATTTAAGCACCGGCTAGTTTAATGGTCGACAGTCAAGTGAAAACGTTCTGTGACAGAAGCGCTACGTTTTGCCAAAATGGTCCAGCTCATTAATTGTTCTCCTTTAGAGCCGGCTCAGTTCACAGTTCACAGAGTCTTTCTTTTTCTTTAAACAATCCAATTCAAAGCCAACGGTCGGAGAGAAAAGTTTCTCTTTGAAATGTTTTTTTTCATCAAAGGATGCAGAAGGCAATACATTTTTTGACACCCACACCATGTTGTTATTCGGTGTCTTTTCCTCATGTGATCTCTCATCCAGCCGAGTTGATTTTTATTTAACTTAAATTGTCCACCTGGTAACAAGGAATACAAAGAAGATGCTCCTTTTGTAATAAAAAAAATCATAAAATTCTCTTGGACGTTTATGTGTGAGAAATATGAATCTATGTTAGTTGACCCATTTCTCCACCCAGTGTTGACCCTCCATTGTGTCAAGGCTTAAGCTGTTGCTATGCCGTGGAAACGTGAAAGTGACAGGACAAGTGCCATTTAAGTCATCATGACTTTTCCTACTTAGAATTATGTCACTGTAGATGTAACAGGAACATCTAGTTGTAAATGTCACAATGTATCATGAGTGGGGGATTAGGAGGATGAATGGAGTGCCCATACTGCAGCATAAAGATCAGTTTCTATACTAGAATTATGATGCCTTTTATCAAACTATAAAG
>JARQOC010000006.1:402450770-402486271 GCA_033576535.1 Allobates femoralis | reverse complement strand
CATAGTGTCTCCAAAAATTAGCCCAAGCTTCTTGACCATGAGGTACATGTTACAGAAGCAGTAGTTGAAAAACATGTGTAAAAAGAAGAAAAGTGGTATGTATAAGAAGGGATGGACATGATTATCAATCGCCTAAAATAACATTTTGGGTGACTTTAGGTTGGGATGCTGTCATCAGGAGGGCTTAAATACTCTTGCAAAATCCACTCCTTGTTAAGTTTTATCAGAGTAAGCCTGTCTGCATTCTCTGTAGTCAGCCGTGTGCATGTATCTGTGATGATTGCCCCAGCGGCACTGAAAACACGCTCTGACATCATACTAGCAGCAGGGCAGGCCAGAACCTCCATGGCATATGAGGAAAGGTTTGGCCAACTACGCAGCTTGAATACCCAATAATTAAACGGAACAGAAGCATCAGGAAGTATGCAGGTATGGTCACTTAGATAGTCGTTGACCATCTTGTGCAACTTCTCTCTCCTTGACATTGTTACTGGTCCAGCTAGCTCTTGCTGATGAGTCGGTTTACTTAAGATGGCCCAGTTTCTGGACATTTTACCACCACCTCTTTTGGACCTGCTAGCCATGTCTCTCTCCATTAATGCATGCTGTTATACAGAGCTGGTACCTCCGCTAGCAGCGGTGTCTGAGGGTGATGTTGCCATCAAATGATCAACAATGGCCCTCTTGAAGGATTCTGTTGTGAAACCCCTTGGTGACTGCACCCCTTGGTGAGCGAATTAAATTTGTCCTTGTTCCGTGGTCTAGAAAGGTGGCCAACCAGTATAGGTTGCTTTTGAAAATGTAGTTCAAGCGAGGGTCTTGGCACATACAGTTAGATATGAAGTGTGCCATGTGTGCCAAGTTGCAAAGAGGCAAATATTCTGTGACCCCAGAAGGAGAAACAATACCCATGCTCACCTCACACTGACTCTCCTCCTCCACATCCTAATCTCCAGCCCACCAATACTGGACAGACATGAAGCTGGGGTTGGGAGTCCCATGTGTAGCATGAGGGGTCCCCTCTGCATCACTGAAAAAGAAGTCCACTCCCTCCTCATCTTGCTCATCATCTTCATCCTCCAATCTTGCCTAATGAGATTGGCTGGGCTGTGTAGGATTACCCATTGTGAAACCTTGTTCCATACCCAGCTGCTGGACACTCAAAGATTTCATTTTTAGATTATGCAGCGACTCTTTCAGCAAACATAGCATAGGGATGGTTACGCTAATAATAGTCTGATCACCGCTCCTGGTGCAGTATTCAAAGTTATCAAGCGCCTCACAAATGTCAGTGATTCACACCCACTCGACAATATTATGTGTCTTAGCTAAGTCTCAGTCTGATGGGTATGTTTAAGCTGGTATTCAGCAAGTGTCCTCTGCTGCTCACTTATCCTTGCCAACATATGATAGGTTCAGTTCCACCATGTTGGCAGGTCGCAAATGAGTCGGTAGTTTAGCAAATTATATTGCTTTTGAAGCTCTGCAAGACCGGCAACAACGGTTGAGGAATGGCGGAAATGGGCGCAAATTCGGCGCACCTTCTCAAGTAGGTATGGCAAGTCAGGGTATGTTTTTATACATTTCTGATCCACTAGGTTCAGCACGTGAGCCATGCATGGCACGTGTACCAGCTTTCCGAGCTTTAAAGCCACCACCATGTTACGACCATTATCGCAGACAACCAGATCTGGTTGGAGTTGCTGTGGGGATTGGTCTGTTGTTTTATTCCTTGCCACAGCTCTGCTGTAGTGTGTGGTGTTTCACCTAAGCAGATGAGCTTCAGCAGAGCGTGTTGCTGCTTTGCCGATGCGCTGCTGCACAGCTCCCAGCTTGGTAGTGATGTGGAGGGTAATTCAGCATAGGATGATGAGGCGGTGGAAGAGGAAGAAGAGGGGAGACAGGAGGTATATAATGAGGCGGAAACCCTGATTGAAGTTGGGCCCACTATTCGTGGCGTGGGTAGGATATATGATGGTCCAGTTTGAGACTTTGTCCCACCCTCCTCCAGACTGAGCCAGTGTGCCGTGACAGAGATGTATCGTCCCTGTCCACAAGTACTTGTCCACATGTCTGTTGTAAGGGGGACCTTTCCGATGGTGAGAGGATGCTTTAGATTGTTTAAGATGCGGTGGTGTAACGCGGGGACGGCTCAAAAAATAGTGCCAGCTGGGAACCGAGTATCATGGGGCAGACATAGCCAACAGATCATGGAAAGACTGTGTCTCCACAAGCCTAAATGGCAAAATCTCCACGGCTAGCAACTTGGCAATGTGCGCGTTCAGTATTTGCACTTATGGGTGCATGGCTTGGTATTTATGCCTCCTTTCATATATCTGGGAAATGGACACCTGGACACTTGGCTGGGACAGACAAGTGGATGAGCTTGTTGTGTCCTGTGCCTGTGCAACAGCAGCTTGTGAGCAAGAGGTATGATCACCTGCTTCCTGCCCAGCAGATTGGGAAGGATGGACCACAGGCGACAAGAAGGCTGTAGCATTACGGTGATTGGCAAATGCTGGGCCGGAGATCCAAACATTGCAAGGCGAGTAGTGAAATACTTGCTATGTTTCGAGCACCGCGAGTACTGCATTACTTGCCCAGTACCGAATACTTGCGATTATACTTGCTCATCCATATTCCTCAACCTCGAATGTATTGGAACTGCTAAGAATTGTGTAGGTCATTTGGGTGGGTAACCACTAAACATATAGAGACAATTTATCATAACTGTTTTTTTTTTTTTTAAACAACAGTCTTGAACCTACATCCCATAAAGTAAGCTCCACCATACTTATTATTGATTTTTTTTTTATTGACATGCACATGACATACGGATGCTAGAGGAGGGAAAAATGCACACTTGCATGTCATACGTATGCCATGAAAAAACACATAATATCTGCATGAAAATTTGCTACTTTTTTCGTAGAGAATGTCACCGATGTGAGAAACGCAGATGTGTACTCTAAGGGTGCCGTTACACCTGCCGACGCCGCCGGCGGCGACTGGCGGGTGCGCGCAAGTTTTTGGCGCCCCGCCAGCGTCGCTGTCCCCCATTTACATGGGGCGACACCTCGGGTGGCGCCCTGGCAAGCTGACAGGCAGCATCGCCGCCGGGGTCTCTCAAAACCCCAGCGGCGATGCAGCACAATGGGAGCCTATGGCTCCCATCACCTGTCAGCTCGCCGGCGGCCGTTTACATGGGGCGATGTGAAACCAGGCGACTTCTCGGAGGCGCCGACATCGCCCCTTTACATTAGGCGACGTAGGGGCAATGTCGCCGCCGATAAGCCACGCCCCTACATCGCCTATGTAATCGGCGGCGATGTCGCCACATGTGACGTGGCCTTAATATTTGTCCTGTGGACATATTCTCCCATCTGAACTGGGAATCTCTTAGCCTAGGGTTACATTTGCAATTTGGTTTGCAGATCCTAATCCGGTTTTGAGCATTAAAAATGCTCAAAACCGCATCTGTCTAAGCAGCCATAAGCTGCAATGTAAATACCGGATTGCAGTTAATGCAATCCGGTTACCGCATCCGGTTTTGCAGCCTGCGGTTAAAATCATGTGCTCTGTGAGATGTTCAGAGCTTGGGCTATTTTTTTATAACCTAAACATCCTTCATTCTACTCCCCAACTTTATCCCTGACCTGTGTGGTGTATTCCTTTGTTTTCAATTATGCTGTTTAATCCCTAATGGTCTAAAAAGAAACTTCCGTTCTTCACAGAACAGCTATGGGTATGCTAAGAAGAAATTGCTCCCAATGGACTTAATTTACCAATTAGGTGTCTTCAAGAAGTAGTCACTTGGGATTTTAACAGGGGTATCAGATTACAGGTGGCTGAATACAAATGTCCAGAGGTGTAACTACAGGGTGGGTCATTTATATAGATGCTCCTAAATAAAATGGGAATGATTGATGATATCAACTTCCTGCTTGTGGCACATAGTATATGGGAGGTGGAAAACTTTTCCAGATGGTGGTGACCATGGTGGCCATTTTAAATTCGGCCATTTTGGATCCAACTGTTAACCTCAATGCCACTAGATATCTGAATCATGTAGCAATTTCAAATATCCAGTGGCATTGAGGATTCCATTGATGAAGAATAGCCCCACTATCTTTGTACCCCATATACCACACCTTACCATCAATTTTTGTGTTCCAACAGCCTTGGAGGGATCTATCCACTGTGGGTTAGTGTCAGACCAATAGCGCTGGTTTTGTTTGTTAACTTCACCATTCACAAAAAAGTTTGCCTCTTCACTCATCTGAAAGCAATTGTCTACGCTGTGAAGATACGAGATGTGCAGCATCTGAAACAACGGATACTGGAAACCTGTGCTAGAATTTCTTCTGCGGTGTTGCCATCAGTGTGTCAATAGTGGGAGAAGAGGGTTGCAATCCAACACAATGGGCAGCACTTTGAACACATTTTATAAGTGGTCATAAACTTGTAAATAACTCATGAAATAATAAAAACCAATCACACCATTGTTTTTCTTATGAAATTCTCAATAAGTTTGATGTGTCCCATGGCCCTCTTCCCGTTGAAAAAAAAAAGTTGGATCCAAAATGGCCGACTTCAAAATGGCCGCCATGGTCACCACTCATCTGGAAAAGTTTTCCCGCTCCCATATACTAATGTGCCACAAACAGGAAGTTAATTTCACCAACCATTCCCATTTTATGTAGGTGCATCTATGTAAATGGCCCACCCTCTACCATAGTTGCAGAGGTTGCAGTCGCACCCAGGCCCTGGAGTCTAGGGGGTCCCAAAGGTTCCTTTGGCCTTTAGAAAAAACCTCTGCTATTAAAATTTTTCAGTAATTGGGGGCCCCATTGGAGCTTTCATATCGGGGCCCATGAGCTTCAAGTTGTGCCACTGCAAATGTCCATCAACAATTTTCAGATTGATAATTTTAAAATATTTAGAAAACCCTGTATCATTTCCTTTACACTTGACAAATATTTGCTCCTTAGTGTTGTTGTATCACATAAAATCCCAGTAAAATAAATTTAAACTTGTGGGTGTAACATGAAAAAATGTGGAAAAGTTGACAGGGTATGAATACTTTTTCAAAGCATTGTAGATGTATGAATATGAACCATAAAGGTCCATTTAAACTGCAAGATAATTGTGAGGATAGCTCCTTTGATGATAATCTTGCAGTATAAATAGACTGTCTTGTTTAGAGCATTACTCCAGTATTTTTTTTTCACACTGTTGGAGTAGCCCTTTAAATGTATGTCCTCTGCCCCTTCTCTTATGCTCATTTTCTGGCGGCTTCATCTTCTATCGCTGCTGCTCCACATGGTCTCTAGCGATTTGTAACCTGTCAGCAGAGCCAAGTGTTTCCTGGAGGTCACAACTCAATACATCTCTATGAAGCCTCATTCTGCCCTTGTTCTGGTTCTTGTGGAAATGTGTTGGGAGCTTGTGACATCATTTCTGACTTCCAGCCAGTCACAAGTTACAGACACAAGATGGCGCCATGGAATTGGAGGGTCATCGGTAAAAGATGAAGCCATTGGAAGGTGAGTATATGACAGGGGCAGGAGGATTAGATTTAAAGTGACACGCCAGGGCTGAAATAAAAAACCTGCTGGAGTGTTGCTTTAATAGCCCATGTATGCAGTGTAAAAATGAGCTGCACCCACTGAAGATCACATAATAATTACATTGTATTATGTAAATGCTTTTCTCAGTTGCTGCATACTGTGATAACTATTGCTAGCTGCAGGAGTTTAGGCAGGAAAGGGGTAGCAATTATTGAGAAGCTCAGGGAGACCCAAGATAAGTTAGAACGATGATGGGGCTGACCTATTGGTATTCCTGAGACTGATGTGGACTGGACAGTCACCCTGTAGTGTGCAAGATTTAGAGAAGGAATTCTATGTCTTGCATCTTGTGAGCATCTTGCTTCTTTGTATGTCTTCTTCACTGCACTATATTATAGGCCACTGGCATTGGCCCCCAAGGAAGCAATATGAGTATTGTGAGGGAAGAAACTGTCACTACATCACATGTTTCACTGATTTTAGGGTGTCCAAATCACAATTCATCAAACAAAACCTTATAACAACAGAATGCAAGTCATATGCACGCTGAGCAATCTGTAATAAATCTTTCAATGTGCATAGGCTGCCAGTATTCTTGACAGCACATGCCCGGCTCACACATATGCAGAACTACAAGATCAGTTGACCCGATGTACTAGCGTCATGTATGCATCTGAAGTGCGGTCTACTGTATATATAGGCTTTAAAACAACTGCTGATTGGTAAATATTTGTCGATGAATGGTTGTTTAATACAGCAGAGTAGACTGGTATAAAATATCTTAAAGGGAACCAACCACCTGTAAATCAGTGCAGCAGGTGACTGATGTGTGCAGCATTACATCACTATTTGGATTTTAGTATTTTATTCCTTCCCTGTGGGCTTGGCAGTCTGCTGTAAGCCAAAGAACCCCCAAATGAGATGGAGGGGATTTGGCTTGCAGCAGACTGCCATGCCCACAGGTGAAGAATAAGAGAAAAAATTAATAATGATGTCATGCTGCACATATCAATCACCTGCTGCACTGATTTACAGTTGGTTAAATCCTGGTGGTTGGTTTCCTTTAAGCCGATGATGAGATGGCATATATTTCATATTATCTGTCCCCCTGTTAATCCTGTCTTGGTCCTTACAGGTATGAAGCAATATATAGTGACAAGACATGTTCTACATATTTTTATCAGACTCAATGAGAAAAAAACAAAAAGCAAAATATTATTTCCTAATATTTTATGTCGTACACATTGTTCGCAATGCGTTTTGGAATCTTCCCTTAAAGCGTGTTCCTGGCTGTTTTTGGTATATGACCTGGGCACTCACTGGTAAAGGCTACGCCTCATTTTCTAATGAAATCTTATTACTTCTGGTGTCGCTCTCAGGCACATACACTATGAATAACGTGGTAGACAAATAACATGAATAATGCAATAAAGCCTGCGGTTCTGGTGATCGCCCCATACATCAATCCCTTGTTATTGAAGAAATCCAGAACTTTAAGATACTCTTTGTTTATCTGTCTGAATGTTCCATAGAGGGGACTTATCTTTCTGTTCTTGCCCATAGCAAGGTTTGCTCGTACGCTTTTGAAGTAAAACTATAATAAGCTTCAGAGCCAAAACCCAGAATACCTCTGAGGTAGAGAGAAATCATGTTACGATATAATCAGAACTCATCCTCTTCCTCTGGGAGTTGAAGGGTAAAAAGGTTGAAGTAGGGTCATAAAAGTTTTGCACAAAGTCCCAAAAATCCCTATTTACTCATTTATTCAAGAATTGATAAAACATACCAGAAAACAATAAAAACATTCATAAAAGAAATAGATGTAGAACAATAGAAGTGCATTCGGGATCACTGAAGTTTTTAGAACACCGGTAGAAAAAGAGTTTAGAGAAAGTTGTTGGGTTTTTTTGTTTCAGGATATTTTAGAGACTCATATATCAAAATGGTGTAACCTTGTGTTCCTAATATAAATCTCACCTGCATATTTGACGTGGGATACTTATCATTTGGAAATTTCTACAGATATAGAAGTATGCAAGTGGAAAACACAAAGTACTTACTAAGCAAAAACAATAGAAGTCTATACAGATCAGGAATATAAAATAATATAACTTTCTCCTAAATTGGGCAGTATTATGGCAATGTAACTAGAGATTGGGGAACTTCTAAAATTAAAATTGGCTGACTTCACCCCAAAAATTCAATTTGCAGAAAATAATTTTCCACTAATCTTAATATTGGAAAATGTATAATTGCTCATAAAATACATTAGGGAAAGAGATAGAGAGGATCCTGCTAACGATAAGAGCTTAGTAAGGCCGGTTTCACACCACATGTATCAGGTTCTGTCCGGTGTTTTGCAGGAAACACCGGACAGAACCTGATAGCACCGGATAGAACTGAATCGGCAGATCGCAGGGTTCAGCAGCTCTACCTGCTGAAATGACAGAATCGCAGCTAGCGGGGAGCTAGCCGTGGTTCTGAAATCTCAGCAAGTGACAGCTCCAGATGTTGAAGTTCAGTGCGGACGGCGCTGAGCTTCAGCACCCGCCGTCCAGGACCCTGACAGATTCTCTGTCGGGTCCAGTGCGTTCCGGTGCCCCATAGACTCCCATGTTAGGGGGCGCCAGATCAGGGAGGATTCTGTTTTGCTAAACATTTTGCCCCGGACACAAAAACGCTGCAAGCTGTGTTTTTGTGCCCGTGACAAAAACCGAATGCAGCCTGATGCTGCCAGACAGGGACAAAACCGGATGGCAAATAGCTGCCATCCGACCCTGTCCAGCATCATAGGCATGCATTAGTGCAAAATCAATGTGGTGTGAAACTGGCCTAAGAACACATGGATGAAAGGTTAAATACCGCACTGGTGTGGAGTAAAGGCAGGTCCAAGCATAATGAAAGAACATGATCTTTAATGTCAACGTATTTCAGAGTTTAGTACTCCTTCTTAGGGACAAAATCATTTTAGCCTAAAGTGCATTTTGTCCTGAAGAAGGAGTACTAAACTCTGAACTACGTTGACATTAGCCCCTTCACCTCCATTCGATTTTCTGTTTTTCACTTTTCCCTGCGCTTCTTCCAAAAGCCATAACTTTTTTTTATTTTTCTGTCAATATAGACATATGAAGGCTTATTGTTTTGCAGGACGAGTTGTACTTTTGAATTTATCTTGCCATAAAGCATACTGTACAGGAAAATGGGAATCAAATTCCAAGTGTGGTGTATTTTTTGGGTTTTTGGGTTCACTTATATTGTAAAACTGACATTTTGTTATGATGTCTTGGGCTGGTACTTATTCATAGATACCAAACATGTATACTTTTACTATTATCTAAGTGATGAAAAAAAATTCTGAAGTGTTTAAAGAAGAAAAATTGTGTTTCTGGTGCCACTTTCTATGGCTTGTGGCATTCTCATTTTTCGGTAACTGGGGCTGTGTGACAGCTTATTTTTTGCATCCTGAGTTTACGTTTCTAATGATACCATTTTTGGGTAGATGCGCTGTTTTAATCGACCTTTATTGCAATGTTGCAGTGACCAAAAAAACATAATTTAGGTGCTTGATGATGAGAGTTGTGGAATAGGTGGGCGGCTGCTCAGGTGCAGGTGAATGAAATACACCACACAGATTATAGCTTGCAACGGGTTTACTGGGAGTTCTTGAAACACAGTATTTTCCAGTCTACATTGTCTGAGTAGTTGCTGGAAGTTAGGATGCCGCACTTGGCTCCCTCAGTGGAGTGTCTACTGTTCCTGTCCGGTTCCTTGCTCTCTCCTTTCTTCCTCAGCGCCTCCACATGCAGAGCCTAAAGCCAGCTCCCTCGGATCCTCTCTAACTGAGTGACTCCTCTCCGAGCCCTCGGGATCCTATATGGTGCCTTTTCCTGGGAGCCCCGGGTGTCGGCCTCAACTCCCTGAAGAAGCTCGGACCTCCGGTTAGGCAGCTCGGGGGTGAACCCATGCACTGCTCTCTGAGCCAGTCTTCCATTCCGGGATTGAACCCCTCCGGCTGATGATCATAATGTGTCCGGATTCAGGTGCACCGCAACACCTGGTGCCCCTAGGATCCCCTTCTGTCCTGATGGTACCTCCGCCATCTCCCTCTCATTCCCCAATGGAGCTCTTCCACACACTAACTCTCCTCCCACCCACACACTTTTCTACCCTGTCACTCCTCCAATGGAACTGGGATCACTACCTAGGTTGTGTGTGGATGTGTAATGAGGGTCCCCTACATGCCAGCTTCTCCAAATGAGGGTCCCAACATCCCAACCTCTCAGCCACAGGAATACTATACACTGTTTTGTGGGTACAGTACCCCTCTGTGGTGTCCCGAGCAGTGGAGCGCCACATCTTCAGTCTGTGAGACTCAGAGCTTGTCCAAATTTCATTTGTTTTGCAAATCAGACTTGACCATGGCCATGTTCACACACATGCGTTTTTTTGCCCATCCCTGCGTTTTTGGGCTGTTAAAAAAAACGCAGGTGCGTTAACGCAGGGTACATTTGAGTCCACTTGCGTTTTTTTCCCATAGCCCAAAGAACGCTGCATGCAGCGTCTTTGGGCGCTAGAAAAAAACGCAGGTGTGCTTCCCCAAAAACGCATGGTTTTTTTTAACATGGGCCCAATGGGAAACGCTGGGAAACGCAAACTGAAACGCAGGGCACATGCAGACACCTGCGTTGACGGTAGCGTTTCTGTAAGGGGGCATCAAAAACGAAAATTTTTTTTTTCAATAGCACCCCCCCCCTATATAAGCAGGAAAATGAAATAAAATTTTTTATGATAGCACGTCCCCCCCATCGTCCCCCCCCCCTTGGTCGGCAGGAAAACGAAAAAAAAAATTCCTTCAGCAAATACACCGATTTTTATGCCATGCGTTTTTGGTTATTTGGGTGTTTGGTGAAAAAAATGACTATTTGCAAAAACATTTTCAATGCTTTCACACACACAAGGCACATTTTTTGGCACTCCTAAAAAAACGCATGTGGTTTTAGGAGTGCTAAAAAAAAATGCAAATTGTGTGTGAACATGGCCCATTACATTTTATTGGGATCCATATAAAACAGATGACACCTGTAAGGCTACGTTCACACATTGCGCATTTTTTATGTTTTTTTCTGCACTTGTGTTTATTAACGCGGATACGCGGCAAAAAGTGCAAGTGCTTTCACATACTGCGCTTTTGTGCACTTTTTTCTCTGCGCTTTTCCCAAGCCCATTTTATCATGTGGGCTATGGGAAAAGCTCAGAGGCAAGTGCTTAAAGAATTGACATGTCTATTCTTTTTACACACACGCTTTTGCAGTGAAAGTGCGTGCGTAAAAAAGCGCACAAAAGTGCAATATGTGAAAGCAACTTAGCAAAGCCCATAGGTTTTGCTGGACTGCGTTTCCATAATTGCGTTTCACTGCATTTAAGCGCGCGCAAAAAAGCGCCGCATTGGCTATGTTCACACACAATTTGCGTTTTTTTTAGCACTCTTAAAAGCACTTACGTTTTTTTTAAGAGTGCTAAAAAATGTCCCTTGTGTGTCTGAAAGGATTTGCCACGTTTTTGGACTTAGTCATTTTTTCACCAAAAACGCAGGCAAAAACGCAAGCGTTAACGCAGGGTGCATAAATGTGCCTTTTAAAAACGCATGTGTTTCCCATAGGGCCCCCATGTTAAAAAAACGCATGTGCGTTTTTTCAAAAACGCATGCGTTTTTTTAACATAGGCCCCTATGGGAAACGCATGCGTTTTTGAATGGCACTAAAAGGTACTAATGTACCATGTGTTTTTGCATGCGTTTCCCATAGGGCCCCATGTTAAAAAAACGCATGCGTTTTTGGAAAAACGCACATGGGTTTTTTTACAGCACCCAAAAACGCTGCATGCAGCGTTTTTTGGACTAGGGGTAAAAAAACGCAAATGGAGCTGAAAAACGCAGCTACACTCAAATGTACCCTGCGTTAACGCACCTGCGTTTTTTTTAACAGCCAAAAAACGCAGAGATGGTCAAAAAAAACGCATGCGTTTTTGGAAAAACGCACATGGGTTTTTTTACAGCACCCAAAAACGCTGCATGCAGCGTTTTTTGGACTAGGGGTAAAAAACGCAAATGGAGCTGAAAAACGCAGCTACACTCAAATGTACCCTGCGTTAACGCACCTGCGTTTTTTTTAACAGCCAAAAAACGCAGAGATGGTCAAAAAAACGCATGTGTGTGAACATGGCCATAAACACAGTAAAAAGTAGGAATATGCATCAAAACTCTGCAAATACGCAGAGTGTGAACGTAGCCTAAAGGCCCCGTTACACGGTACGATATCTTGAACAATATCGCTGAAACCTCACGGGTTTGGAGTAGTTGAAACTACATTGTTGCGTGTGACACCAAGATACGACTATGGCGGCCGTCACACAGTTCAATATCGCTAGCGATATTGTTAGCGATCACGTGCACGCGCGATCGCTAACAATATCGCTCACATCACTGTTGAGCTGTCACACAGGCAAACTCACCAGCGATGTGGACCAGCGAGATCGCTGGTAACTATGGTACACATCGGGTTACTAGGCGCCGCACGGCGCTTAGTAACCCAACGTTTACCATAGATACCATCTCCCAGCATAGGCTCTGCCGCTGGGAGATGGATCATCGTGGTGTCACACACCACGATGATGCAGATTGTTCAAGCGTTTATCGCTTGATATGAGCTCTGGCTCACCAATCTGCAATCAAACATTCAAGCGATTTTACAGTGTAAAATCGCTTGATTGCACGCAGCGATGCACAAACGATATCGCTTAAGCGATCAAAACGCAGATCGCTTAAGAGATATCGTGCATTATATTGATGCGTGACGGCCGCCTATGATAAATCGTTGGATCGTTGATCACAGATTTGAGATCATGTTCTCAAATCAAACTATCCACAATCAGCCAACCTGCAGCTTCGTCGTGTGTGACACCGCGATAACGATGTCGTTCACGACTTCACCCATTCACATCAGTGAACAAGTATCGTTCGTTGGGTTGTGCGAACGATACCTGCTCGCTACATCGTTGATGCATCATCCACAATATCTACATGTGTGACATCTTACCAACGATCTTAGGCGGCCGTCACACGCTGAGATATCGCTAAAGATATCGTAGACGATGTTAAATTTGCATATCGTCCGAACGACGCGCAAAATCGCTCATCACGACGCTACAACCCACAGACATCGCTCAGACGATTCCCCGATCCACCCATCCAGCGATCGTCTGAGAGATGCAGTTATCAGCAGTGGACATCGTTCAGCTAAAGTCACACAGAAATCTCCTAAACGATGTGGGAGCAAATGTGGGCGTTATTGGAGCCGATAGGCGTGGTACATGGGCTCCAAGCTGCGCCCCTCACTACACCATTGGTGCTCAGTACTGCGTCCTCATTGGGTCAGATGTCCTTTGAAACATGGCGGCCTCATCCCCACAATGTCCTGTGATATTGATCGTAATGTATATGTGTGCCGCGCCCGCCAACATTGTGTGGGTATATGACAAGGTGGACACTATATAGCAGGGTCGGGGACCACGCAGAATCGATTATCAAGTCGACGCAATTGGGTGCACAGTTCGGAGATATTGTGCAGCCGACGCCTATGTGTGGTGCTGAAGACAGCGCTTTCAAAATGGCGCCCTGTGAGGGCAGCCAATGGCAACGCATCATCTTCCACCAATGCGAGCTAGTGGTGAAGCAGCCAATCCGAAACCATTTCGTTGCACGAATCACCACTGAGGAGGTCAGGCAATAGGAAACTCCTGACACGCCTACGTGATGGATTTTGCCATCGCTGAAATCACACGTTTCGTGTGATGTCGGGAATTTACACGTGTCGATTGTGCGTATTTAATTGGCCGATATCGTCAGAACTGAGAACCGAACCTCAGATCACGATTTAGAGATTTGATCAGATATCGCTTGTCGTATCTGGCCGTCACACGCACAGACATCGCTTACGCGATGTTTAATCTGCCGCTTTCAAGCGATATCTTGCACGATATCTCAGCGTGTGACGGCCGCCTTAAAAAGATGTCCTAACGACCGCGCTTCCATGAGATCGTTAGTGATATCGTTACAACATTGAAGCGTGTTACGGTACCTTTAGACAGATTTTGTATTTCAGTTTTCATTACGAGCTTTAACCATTTGTTAGATACATTGTTAAGAGTCAATGTGTAAGAAGTAGGAACCTTTAGTTAATGGACCCTAGAAGGTATCAAATTAATGATAAAATAATAAGTAGGAGCTGCACTGGTGATCTAAACTCACCCAGCACGTGTGTAGTTAAGGCTGCTATAGGAGACAGGAAGTATGTTGGGAAGGTGTGTGTTTTTGTCTTTCTGCAAAAGGAGCAGTGCTTGCTATTTGCTAAGACTAGTGTGGGTATCCTGAACAGGGTCAAGCTGCAGAGCCAGTCAAGGAAGAAGACTGTCAGGAGTGAAGAATAGCCAGGACAATTCAGGAATTCAGGAGCAAATTCTGATTTGCAGCAGAAGGACATTGGAGAGAACTCACTGACTACAAGATTTACCCCCTCCTCACCTCACATGATAAGGTACAGTGTGCTGCTCTGTGTACATACAATGTGTAAGGAGAAAAACTCTGTTGGAAAACAATATATACTGTAAAAAGACTGTCATGTATGTTACTCTGGAAGCCTTGTTTTAAGATTATTAAAGCCTCACCATCTTCTTCTACCTGGAACAGAGTTATATAGCTGTGTGCTTGCTGGAAACTGTTAGGCTGCTTTCACACTGCGTTTTTGTGCAATCTGTAGTTGTCCGTTGTAAAACGGACAGCTACAGATTTGATTTGGCTCCCATGCATCCCTATGGGCCACGGATCACATCGGATTTGTCCATAATGGCATCCGATTTCTGTCAGATCCAATTTTATCAGATTTTTTCCTGCACCCAAAATCGCAGACTGCTGCGATTTTGGGAGCATTGGAAAGAATCTGACAGGATCGGATCCAACATGATCCGAGTCCTTTAACATGGGGGCCTATGGAGCACGGGTCCAAGAAAACAGCTAATGGTTTCTCGGACCCGATTTTAGTGTACTGAGCATGCTCAGTACACTAAAACTGCTCCTAACCGTCTAATTTCACTTCTGCAATATGTATACATACATTGCGGAAGTGAAATTAAGTAAATGCAAGGGTTAAAAATAAAAAAATCTTTATTGTCACCCGTCCACTAGTCCCCCAGCAATCTTACAGGACCTGGCGTGATGTCACAACCCGGTCACATGACCGGTTACCACGGTAACCGGTTATGTGACTGTGACGCAATCACAGGTCCTGTAAGCATCAGAGATAGTTGGAAGCGCCGGGGGACTCGTGGAAGGGTGAGAATAAAGATTTTTATTTTGTGTGGTCCGAAGGAGAGGGGAGGAGAGGGGAGAAGAGGGGAGAAAGAGGGAAAGACTGAGAGAGCAGGGAGAGGAGGGGGAAAGAGGTGACAGGAGGGAGAGAGGAGGGGAAGCGATGTGACAGGAGGAGCGGGGAGAGGAGGAGAGAGGGAGAGGATCCAAACTGATCCTGCAAAATATCGGAATAGGATGCCTGTTTGGCATCTGATTGCAGGCATCAGTTTGGATCCCTTGCTGTCCGAGGGGTCCTACAAAAAAAAGGATCCCCTCGGACAGCACAAAAACGCAGTGTGAAAGCAGCCTTACAGCACCTAATGAAAGGAAGATGCTGGTTGGGCGTGCCCTTTTTTAATCCTACAATATCCAAAAAACTCATATTTACTTTGCCCAGCCTGCCTATACAGAGTGGAGTACATGGAACAAAAGGACTCAATAAGTGATAGGAAAAAAAATCAACGAAGATGACTAAGAAAAAACTACATTTGTCTCTGATGATAACATTTACATGGATGTGTGAATGTAGCCTTGGGCTGCATACACTGTGCTGGGAAGCAGACGGCTGCAGCAGAAATAGCCCACCTTGAGGGTTCTTTTCCAGGAGCAAAAAATTGTTAAGTGATGATTACCGTGATCACATCACACAATGAGCAAGCAATTGTAGACTTGTGTTTATACAGGACGAGAATCATGAATGGAATGGTTGATGGGCGATTGTTCTCCCCCCTTCTTTGTGCTGGTCTAATTATTGAACAAGCGAACAATCTCCATTTACATTAAATACATTACAGTCTTTAGAACATCAAGAAGAATTTTTTCGCTTACCTCACTTAACTGATGCAGGATGAACGAGCGTTTTTGAAAAAGTTATTCATGCACTTAACCCATTCAATGTACATAATTATCGTGAACGATGGGTCATTACCAAAGGAGTCGGACAGAGTTTAGGCAACTGTAAATGCCTTTTAATTCCCTGTTTGGAATGAAGATAGGCAAGATTTGCAAGATTTGACACATTTAATGAAGCCTAGCCCTTTCTTACATAAGAGCTGAACATGGATAAAATCAAATGGAGAATGAAAGGGAATAAAAACTAATTCTATAGTGCAGATTTCATGGTGTATTCGCTTAAATACTCTGCCCAGTGTCTCATAATATTTCAACATTTCTAGAATATTTGTTTTTTAAAGGGAAACTGTCATGTCAAAAAACTATTAAACTGCATCAGGAGTCACGCTTCCTGGAGGAAATTAACTTTTACATTTATTGGTCTCGGCAGCCTTGAGCTTTCAGTCGTAGAGGTACAGTCAGACTAGCTTCAGTCACCACTCAGTACATAGTGAGCGGCAGCTGTAACCTCGCTGCGGTACAGACTGACAGACACCTTAGCAGTGCATCAGTACAGAGACGACTGTAAGTCAGTGCCAGGGCATGGTTATAGCTGCCGCTTAGTACTGTGGACTGAGCAGTGAGTGAAACTGCTTCTCTATGTCTAAAAACCAGAGACTGCTGGGAGGAATAAAGTTAATTTCCTCCCTGTAGCCGGGCACTCAGTGCAGTGGCCACATGGTTTTAGAACAATATCAACACCTGCAAATTAACCCCATATCCAGAATGAGTTTTTTTACATAACAGATTTATTTTAAAGGAGTTGGACTACCCAAATTTCAGTTAATACTAATCAGATAGCCTAAGCCCTTTATAAAAAATAATGACTGTTTAGTTTCTTAGCTATGATTATCTAGAAAATTATCTTTCATCATTAAGCAAATAAGGATGCTTGGTGACCCTTTGCATAGCTAAACTCTCAGTGCACCATTCCATCCCTTTTGTTCATTGACATCGGTCGCTTGCCCAGTGCGAACGCTGTCTGAGCTGAAAACCCAGCTTGTCACACACATAGCGCTCACCTTATCATTAGCGAGTTTTTGTTTGACTTGTGGATGATTTTTGCATTTTACATAAAGCGGTTCATGAATTTTGCTCAAAGTCAAAAAGGTGAGGAAGATGTGTGCTCTCTTGCTCGGCTACTGAACTCAGGCTGGGTTCACATTTGCGTTTGTGTCTGCATGCGGCCGGCATACAGACGCAAACGCAAGGCAAACGCTGCCATACCGATGTGAACGCAGTGGAGAATCTCCGCATGCGTTCACATCAGTATGGTGCCCGGCCAGCCAATCAGCGATCTCGGTGGCGGCCAGGAGGTGGAGATCAGCGGCAGAGATCTCCTCCTCCTGACTGCAGCTGATCTCCCGACACTGTCGGCGCGGGAGATTTGAAGAAACAGCTGATCTGACAGCTGCTTAAATCTCCCGCACCGACACCGAAGAGGTGATGTCTTTGGAGGGCACATAAATTATGCGCATCCAAACGCAACCGCAACCGAACGCAGACAAACGCAGCTACTATGCGTTCCCATGTTAAACATAGGAACGCAGTGCGCATGCGTTTGGCTGCGTTCGGTTACGCTGCGTTCCAAACGCAAATGTGAAACCAGCCTAATACTGTTTGCCCTTCACTCCAGCAATGTCAGACCAGTTTCCAATTCAGGTAGAGTTTACTATGAGCAAGTTTACTATGGCTGTCGATTAACAAAGGGGGAGGGGATGGAACAGTAGCCTGGAGATCTTAGTCATGTCAAGGGTGCACCCAACAACCTCATTTGCATAATAAATAAAAATACTTTTCTGGATAATCATAGCTGAGAGAACTAAACTACCTACATGGTTTTTATAGGCAAAGTTTGAAAAACAATCCAGGTTTACTCCCAATGTAGTATGCACTTCCTGCATTAAATTCCAGAGGCTGAATGCCCGTCGGCTGGGCTGAAGATAAATACAAAGAAAAACAAAAAAACAGCTTCTGGGTGCAATTAAAACTTTCTTCTTTACTAATTTTCATAAAAGATGTCAGTACATGGTGAGAGATAGTTGACACGTTTCGACTCCAGTTGAGTCTTAATCGTAACTGTTAAGATTAAGACTCAACCGGAGTCACAACGCGTCAACTGTCTCTCACCATGTACTGACGTCTTTAGCGGCCATCACACGCTACGATATCTTGAAAGATATCGCTTGAACGCGCCAGATTAAACATCGCTTGAACGATGTCTGTGCGTGTGACGGCAAGATACGACGAACGAGAAATGATAAAATCGCAAAATCGAGATCTGAGCTCCGGAGCTCAGATCTTGCGATAAACGATTTAACGATCTGCTTCATCGTGGTGTATGACACCACGATGAACGATCTCCCAGCGGCAGAGCCTATGCTGGGAGATGGTATCTATGATACACGTCGGGTTACTAAGCACCGCGCGGCGCCTAGTAACCCGATGTGTACCATAGTAACCAGCGATCTCGCTAGTCCACATCGCTGGTGAGTCTGTCTGTGTGACAGCTCACCAGCGATGTGAACGATATTGTAAGCGATCGCGCGTGCACGTGATCACTAACAATGTCGCTAGCGATATCGTAGCGTGTGACGGCCGCTTTTTAGGAGAAATGAATAAAGAAGAAAGTTTTAGTTGCAATCAGAACCTGTTCTTTGTTTTCCTTTGGATTTATGGTTTTTATAGGAGCTTATCTGATTGGTTTAAACTTAGACTTGAAAATAAAAGACTCCCTTTAATGTAGCAAATATGTCTTTACATAAGGTGGTAATTACTTCTGCCCATCATTTTTTGCCATAGCATTACTTCTATATGTAAAAAAGTGCATCTTTAAGCAAGTTGTTCACCTCTGGAGCCTGTATGCTTTATATTGGCTCATTTTGTAGCCAAAGTTTGCAAATGTTAATTACGTGAAAGGCGCTTTTGCAGGTTTAAGCAAAAACAATACGATCAACACACCGTGAAATTGGCGCTCAATTGTGTGGCTTTTTTCATTACGATAGGCTCGATCCTCAGGAATATTTTATTTCATGGGTTTTATAAAGCTTTTACTATTCTGCCATGCATCTGTTATTAAAAATAAAGTCCATGCATTCTTATACTAGCAGGATATATTAATGGGCACATGGAGGTACCAACATAATAATGGGCAGTTTGCATTTAATGTGGACTTTCTTTCTCAGTTTCTCAGCAGATTCAGGATTGATCTGTTCGGGATTATTTTTGATACTTGGCAGTTTTATTGCTCAGCGTTCCTCTTGTAAACTTGCCTGCAATGCTGAAATCATTAAAGAAACAGCTGTTTATTAACCTGCCAGTTGGGATGATTGATGCCCGTTAGCTTGGATGGCATCTGTTAATGGCATCGAGGAGGAGAATCCACAGATCGTGACAAAGAAAGGAAGGGGGCGCCATACGCACAAAACAGTTTCTGTCTGATAAGTAAAATCCAGTATCTGTCACTAGATACAAAGTGGCATCTCTTCATGAAAGGCGCTAAGAACTACGGAATCTTGTCAATAGCGGGGTCTGTGGAGTACAGCTGCTGGTTGAATGTTGAAAGTACTGATTGATTTATGGCATCTCTAGTCGCATCTGTACAGAGAAAAGATGGACTGTGAAAAGCAGTGAGACAACATCTGTCATGATGGGAATGAATGGAAGGCGCCGAGAAGAGACCTGGCACCAGTGCTCGATGAATTGGTAGTTGACGTTTAGAATCGGTCAAGTCGAAGGACAGAGGGTGGGATATCTGAAAAGCAAGAAATGTTTGAGGAGGGTCAGTGATATTAAGAGCAGAAAAAATATGAAGAGCAGTCTATCATGATTAGTCCAAAGTGAAGTCAAGACAATGGTTCTTGTCTTGTGGAACCTGTACTCCATTCTATACCATGTCTCTACTAAATAAGGATGACAAAGTGAGATTATAATCTGAGGAGAGCATTGATCGAATTTATTCTGGAATGGCCGTTCTTGCCTCAGCCGCAATGAGAAACTGTGAGCTAGACGGCGCTATTACAGATTAAAGAATAACTAAGAATGAGGCCAGCAGACATGAACCTTGCAAAGCATGTTTAGATGATGGAGATCATTCAGGGTGTGAGGACATTTGGTATACATATGCTATTCTCTGCTTTAGCTGACAATTCTACTGTCTACTAAGTTATTTATAAAGTAACTAAACATTTATAAAGTTTTTCATATTGCAGTTCCCTTATAATTATAATCAGATCTTTGACAGTCCCAGAGCTGAAATTCCCACCGATCACTAAAACCGCCCCTCCTGAGAGATGTGCAGCTCAGCAGACAGGAGCGTGCACACAGACTGGAGTTTGGATTCAATACAAAGGCTTCATAGCCTATCACACTCAGACAGGAGTTATTTGCTCCAAACTGCTGAACTTTGCACCTACCAGGGAGGGTTTTGAGCAATTAGCTGTGGGTCTCATAGGGGTCGCGAAAGGTTTAGGTACTTTGTATAGAGAATCTGTAACCAAGTTGTTGCTGCCCAATCTGAGAGAAAGTTAATGTGGGCACAGAAAGCCTAATTTCAGTAGTGTGTCACTTACTGGGATAATTCCTTTAGTGGTTTAAAAAAATCCCTCTTTCTATCTATTAGCTCTCTGAATGCTGAGGTCTGTATAATCCTGCCCACACCATTGATTGGCAGCTTTCTGTGTACACTGGGCATTTGCAGAAAGCTGACATTCAGTGTTGGGGCGGGGTTACACAGAGCTCATGAATATGAAGGACTACTGTAAAACAAGGTGATGGCAGTTTGACCAATTGCACAGTATGTTGATCACACTTGGGGCAAGCTGTTGCGCTACCGTGCACCCTTGAGACTGAGGATACTCTTCACCCACCGGCCGGTCTTGGTGTGGGGGACTTCGGCAGAGCCGTTCCCAGGCAGTGAACAGCATGGCGGCTGATGACTGAACACAAAGTAATAAGTAGATCAAACACACCAAAGCAAAGCAAACACAAAATAAACTGCAAAGAAACAAAAGCTGAACTACAGCAGTAACAAAAGAGAAAGCTGAAACACAGCAGAAACAAAAGAAACAGCTGCAAACAGCAGTAACCCTCAGAGCACATGCATTGACCTAACCACCCAATGTAACTAAAATAATCAGCAGCTAGAGACAAAACATGGTAGGTTTAAAACTGCCTCCCAGTAGTCACGTGACCCGCTGAGGCAATGCCCACTCCTCACCCTCTGTCCATAGAACCACCAGAGAAGAGGAGGAGAATGAAGTGGAGGAATCTGACCAGTAGGAATAACAACCCATATCTGCTGGAAACAGCTAACACCAGAGGACCTGGCGCCCAGGAACCCCTGAGTGGCACTGTTGCCAGAAATAGCAGTGTCCCATCTCCTGGCAGCACGCGGAATAAATCTAGTAAGATGTACACAGTCAGAGTGGGTAGCCGCACAAGCTCCACCCAAAAGGCAACACCCACCCCGTGGTCTGCAAAGGGCAATGTTCGACCTGATGGACCCACTCAGGTGCACAACTACCATATCTGACCACTACATGGTAGCAGGTTTAGTAATCCTCTAGTGATAACTGCTTGGGGATAATATAGTGATTGTAAAACTATAGAATGCAGCCTAGTAAGTGACCCAAAGCTAAAATCAGAGTCCCTGTTTCTGTCAGGACTGTGAGGGCAGGAGTACTCAACCGTGCAGGGTCCTGGTGGTTCCCAGAGTTTGTGCTCCTGGCCAGACATATTAAGGGGTTATTTACAAGGGATAGTAAATGTTTGTGACTCCAACTGGAGTTCTGACCGTACGTGGACAGGGGCTGCTGTGGGGGCTTCCAAGGGGAGATTGTAGGGCTGCCAGGTGGTAAGCGCTCTTCAGTCAGGGTAGGAGTCCCTTGGAGGGTGTAGAGAGAGAAAAGGGATGGTGCAGAGGAGTAGGAGGAGGGAAGTAGTGGTGCAGGAAGACGCAGTAAGGATCTGACAACACAGTTGACAAAACAGTTCTGGTGGTTCTTACCCTTTACTTGTAGTTTTGGATTACAACCCATCCGGGGTACGATATTAACCATGAATGCAGCCTGGTCAGCTCAGGGATAATTGGAATCCACCTTGCTGAGACAAAGGATATATGGCTTTCCAGCTGCCCTTTTTTTTCGTCCTGACACTGCTACCCCTTTCCTCTCGTAAGTCCATGCTTGCAATTCCCTGCCGGGCAGGTAGCTGTGTATCCTGTGAGTGATAGTCCTATGTCCCATGACCCTATATAACCCCTTGAGCCCCAGGAAGGTCCACAAGGGGAGTCACTGTACATGAAGCCCAGTGACCTCCATTTTCACAACCGGTCCTGAAGTATCCCTGATCGATTTGGGGCTGGTTACCCCTGTTGAGGCTAGTTCCTCTGCCCAGCTTCAACAGCTTGCAGCAGATTTGTCTCTCCAGGCCCTCGTCCTAGCATTTCACCCCACGTTCTATTCTGCCCTAAAGGTGGGTCTCTTCCACCCGACACTTCCCTGGCCTGAAGTTCAGATGTTTTGGGACTATTAGGAGGTCTCAGCAAAGTATCCTCCTCTTTAGTGATGGGCGAATCCTAAATTAGTCGGAATCGCTTGACTCTAGCGAGTCCGAGCCCAGGACTCGCTACTCGTTGCGAGTCTAGCGAGTCCAATGTTAATGAATGGGGAAGCGAGTAATAGCGAGTAGTGTGAGATTTACAAATCGCAGATGTGTCTCGGAAGCTTCAGCCTGAAGCAATCCTAGTTTTGCCATTTATTTGCATTGCTCGTTTACTTTGCAACTGTAATCGCTGGGAAACTCGCACAGATAAGAGTCCTGCTTTCTCCTCTGTGCTGGCTGCCACAGCTCCAGGGTCCTAGAGCCTGCCTGCTGCCTGATGTAGCAGTGCTGAGATTGTTCTCAGTCTGCTCATTCCCTGTGTACAGACATGAATGTCTGTGCACAGAGATGATGTAGCAGTGCTGAGATTGTTCTCAGTCTGCTCATTCCCTGTGTACAGACATGAATGTCTGTGCACAGAGATGATGTAGCAGAGCTGAGATTGTTCTCAGTCTGCTCATTCCCTGTGTACAGACATGAATGTCTGTGCACAGAGATGATGTAGCAGAGCTGAGATTGTTCTCAGTCTGCTCATTCCCTGTGTACAGACATGAATGTCTGTGCACAGAGATGATGTAGCAGAGCTGAGATTGTTCTCAGTCTGCCCATTCCCTGTGTACAGACATTTATATCTATGCACAGGGGATGTAGCAGAGAGGACATCGCGTTTTGGACTGCGTCGGACGGAAGAGGATTTTTTTAATTAAAGATGGAGTCCCTAATGTTTTTGCTGCAATTGTTTATTTTGCCCTTGAACTGGTTTACCCCATTACCCTTATAAACAGCTCCACAGTCCACACTGCATATGAATTGATATGTGATGGTTCACTGTCTTATTTATAATTTGGCTATGGTTGGTCTGCAATTTTTTGTGGTTGCACAATTTTAATTGTTTTTAAATGTAACTTGTATGCACTTGTTTGTAATGAAAACTTGAATAAATTGACTTTATATTTTTTCACTAATATTCTGGCCTGATCCCAGTTGTTCATACACAGTACTTTTCTTCTGTTTATACCTAATGATTTTTTTTTTTTTTATTTCTAATAAAAATTTTTCTTTGTGTTGTGTTTTTTTTAAAACAATTTAATAGAAATTCATGGCGGTCATGTCTAATATTGGCGTGACCGCTAAAAATTTCGGGCTTAGGGCCAGCAGATAATACAAAGCTGGCCCTAACCTCTTTATTACCCAGCGTGCCATCGCTACCAGGGCCGCTGGAAGAGCGGGGTTCAGCGCCAGAGGATGGCGCTTCAATGAACGCGCCATCTTCTGGGGCGGCTGCGGGCTGCAATTTGCAGCGGGGGGTGCCCAGAAAGCTTGGGCATCCCTGCGCTGCGGATTCCAGCCCCCAGCTGCTTAGCTGTACCTGGCTAGACATAGAAATTGCGTGGAGCCCCACGCATTTTTTTAAAATTATTTCATGAAATTCTGAGATTCTAACCCTGACTCTGAGACTCTGACTCTGAGACTCTGACTCTGAAATTCATGAAATAATTAAAAAAAAATGCGTGGGGATCCGCGCAATTTCTATGTCTAGCCAGGTACAGCTAAGCAGCTGGGGGCTGGAATCCGCAGCGCAGGGATGCCCAAGCTTTCTGGGCACCCCCCGCTGCAAATTGCAGCCCGCAGCCGCCCCAGAAGATGGCGCGTTCATTGAAGCGCCATCCTCTGGCGCTGAACCCCGCTCTTCCAGCGGCCCTGGTGGCGGTAGCACGCTGGGTAATAAAGGGGTTAATACCAGCTTTGTTATACAAGCTGGTATTAAGCCCGAGATTCTTAATGTCAGGTCACGTTTGACCCAGCCACTAAGAATCTCCAATAAAGGGTTAAAAAAACACAACACAGAGAAAATTTTTTATTTGAAATAAAAAGAAAAGCCATTAGGGACTCCATCTTTAATTAAAAAAATCCTCTTCCGTCCGACGTAGTCCAAAACGCGATGTCCTCTCTGCTACATCCCCTGTGCATAAATATAGATGTCTATGCACAGGGAATGAGCAGACTGAGAACAATCTCAGCACTGCTACATCATGTCTGTGAGCAGGCGGGCTCTAGGACCCTGGAGCTGCACAGAGAAGACAGCTGGACTCGGCTCACAATGTAACAGCAGTTACTTTGCGAGTTTCCCTGCTATCACTGGCACAGTAGCCGAGTCTAATGCAAACAATGGCAATCCTAGTTTTGTCAGCGTTTCTGACAAAACTAGGATTGATATTGATTTGCATTGGACTCGTGCGAGTAATCACTGGGAAACTCGCAGAGTACCGAGTCCTGCGAGTCCCTTACTACTCGCCGAGTAACGAGTCCTAGCGAGTAGATTCGCCCATCCCTACTCCTCTTACCTCCAGGCATGATATCACACATATACATACATGTAGTACCACTTGTGGCGGTTGGCCGCAGGGGTGCCACATTTCTATATTATGCCTCTTTAAATGCAAAAACCTAATGACCGATTCCCTTTAAAAATGTTTTTGGTGATGATATCTAATGCCTTAAATTCTAAGATTGAATACTTGGGTGTTCTCAGCGTGCCTTAAGAAAATCGCCGAATTAGGTGCCATTTATTGAATAGTTTTTGCAAGATTTCAGGCAAAAAAATGGCTTGGAACAGCACAAAATTTTTGTTCAGCTCAGCTTTTGCAACTTTTGATATTTTTACAGCACTCCCGGCCCGCTTTTCTAAGGGTACCGTTACATCAGGTGACATTGCCGGAGATTTCACAGGCGACGCAGGGGCAAGGCCTATTGCCGGCGACAGCGCCGGTGAGTCGCCCAGTGTAAAGCGGCGATTTTTCTCCAAAAAATCTGCTGAGAGTGGTCATCTGGTTTCGCAGCACTGCTCTGAAACCAGGCGACCACTCTCAGGCGATGTGCACACATCGCCCCATGTAACATGGTGATTGACTATGTTACAGGCGATGGGAGCCATAGACTCCCATGTTACAGGATCGTAGTTTGGGGTTTGTAGACACCCCAACGGCGATGCCGCCTGTAGCATCGCCAAAGCGTCGCTGGACGTATCGCCGCAAGTAAACCCCATGGGGGGTGCCAAAAATGTGAGCGCTCACCTGGTGTGACGGTTCCCTGAGATCTTTAAAAGAGGGTGGAGCTCGGATGGACAAGACAGGGCTGAGCATGTCCTGAAAGATCGAGCATTATTTATGTCACAAAAGTGGTGTAAATTACTAACAGAAGTGTATTGCAGCCTCTAAATTGTTTGCAATAACTTAGCACAGATTTTTCTCTGCAACAAAAGTTATGTTGTAAATTAGTTTTAAGACTTTTCTGCAATATTTTACCCAGACAACTCATGACTTGTCTGCAGGTTGGCTGTGCCATGTTCTTCAGAATTAACCTTCTCATATCTCAAGTGTCTGCAGTGCATTTAATTTGGATCTTTCAATAAGTGTATTCTCTTCAGGGTTATTTAGACTGAGGAAGGCGCTTCTGCAGAAAGAAAAGAAATATATGTCATTAAATGAAATATTCTCTGGTCATTCTGTTCTTTTCAGTGTGTTTCCTCAAGTTCATTGTGACTGTGGTAAAAAGTCTGCAAACTCCACTGTCTCGACATACTTTCTTTTAACATGTTTGAAGCTGACAGCTCTGAACAGCGCTCTGTGATTTCATGATGTGGAAGCTTCTTGGAGGAATCAAAAAAGTAGGAATTTCAAGAAGTTGGAAAGAATAGAAATATGATCTTTTCTAGTGAAAATAGTGTGAAGCCTTGTAAGCTTATCCCATGATGCCCCACTTCCCGTTAGCCATATTAGCCATGTTGGGTCTAATAGCATGACTTCTCCTGTCCCTTGTCGGAGTAGTTTTCTTTGTAATACTATAGTTTCTTCCTTGTAAATAGGCATTGCTTGCGACCTAACAGTCACACACATAGGAGTCAGGTAGAAGTATTATGGTACATTTACACGCCGCTACCGAAAGGTAGAAACCGGCAGGTGTCGGAGACATTTGTACCTTTTACCTTCAAAACACTGCGTAGTGGCGGCGTGTAATTCAGGTTGTATCTCCCTGTCTCTTTGGATACCTGTCTTTCAGCCGTGCTGAAAAACAAGCAGGTCTAAACCCTATGGTAGCGGCGTGTAATTGGGGCACAGGTACGGTATTTGAGTTCCCTGGGGCGTGCTACAGCGTCATGTATACCATGCCCCATCAGCTATCATTGGTGGGAACTACTGTGTACCCATTGGCTGTCCGTGCACAGGGCGGCATTTTTAACGATCTGACCAGTCACACTACACATTTGCTATAGCGTCATGTATTATCCAGCCTCCCTGCGCTGGCTGGCCAATCATGATGTTATTGCATTGTCCAATCGCCGTACGAGCGCCGCATAATACACTACTCTTTCACACCTATGTAGCTACGGCGCACAATATGTACGCCCAGATTCCCTTGGGGTAGCGGCGTGTAAATCAGGGAAGGTGCTCCACAGAAGGTAACCTGCGGCACCCGTCGGCACTTCCAGGGACCGAAAATACCTTCTGTGGAGCACCTTGTGGCAGCGCGTAATTGCGGTATCAGGTTCCGTTAGCAACCGTTGAAAACGCACGCGTGCACGTGCAGTGCCTACCTGTTGCTACCTTCGGTAGCGGCGTGTAAAGGTACCATAAGGCGTACATTTAAGGGGGTGGACTGTGCCCATTTGCTCCTGTCCCCGAAGACACCAATAGTGTTGTATTATTTGTATTATGGTATTATGTTAGTGTGAACTATACTATGCGTTAATGTATATAAAGTAATGTGTCATGTTATGTAGCAGAGTACATAACGTGTTTAGGCATAAAGTATAAGGTTAATTGGTTGACGTAGTACTTAGGAATAATGTATGTAGAAAAGTGAATAGATAGCTTATTCAGCTACTGACCGTAGGGCAAACAGTAATTAAGTGGTGCAATTGTGGTGCCCTGTGGTCAGGTCGCCACAGAGTGGGTGTGGTATTCCCGTCTGCAGTAACCAGGTTGGTAAGTCCAGTCACCCACAAACACACCCAACACACCCGGTCCATGGACAGCGGGTGAACCCAGTCAGTAGCACAACTCAGGCAGTCAGTGGGACGGCAGGGTGAGAAAGGTGGGTGCAAAGTTAGGAAGAGCAGTCAGGAAGTAGAAAAGAGAATAAAGGGAGAGAGGACAGGAAGTGAACAGGAGAACAACGAGGAAAGTCAGAGAGGAAGGACCCAGAGGACTGAAGCAGAGATGAGGCTTGTCCCGGGACAACAGACTGCATAGAGACAGAGGGAGCCCTAGGGGCATGGGCAGTGAGTGATCCAGCCGTGCACCCAAATCTAAAGTAAAGCAGAGGGGCAGGGTGAACACCAGGGAACCAGCCCTGAAGGTGGCGAGGAGACTCTACGCTCCAATCACAGAACTGGAGGCCACAAGTCTAGAGAGCTGTGGCCTATTCCCGACACATCCGCTGAGAAGGCAGTCATACTAGGGTCAGGGTACATGCCCGTAGATGCTGGATTGGGGCACTGTGTGCTGAGGCACGTGCAGGAGTGAGGCGAGCAGGCAACGCTGAGGAAGAACGGGGGAAGGAACACTAAAGGGGTGTACTGGACAAGCCATCCTCGTTGCTAAGGGCTATCCGGACTGCAAATGTACTTGACCTGCAACCTGTGGTGTGAGCAGAGAAAGCCAAGTAAACCAGGTTTGGAACTCAGAACTGTGTGAGACTGTTCATTTCCGTCTGAGGAGCGGTAGACTGAAAGGCCGCGCAGTCAGCAGGAGCCTACCTGTGAGATGCTCTGATCCTTTCCTGCAGCCAGATCAGCCCCGCTGGCCCACCATCACGCTAATAACACCTACTCCGGATGTCCTGGGGACTCGCTCCACCCGTGGTGAGCGACACCATCATAGCTGCCATCCCATCATCCCCAGAGGTCCCGGTCTGCAGCAGCGGCCACCAATAGCTGCATACCACGGGTGGCGTAATGGCAAACACCCCCAAATCCCTAATAAATCCCCTTTCCATAATCATTTCCCTTTTTTATTGACTGCTCCGGGGCCACGGACCAGGTCATGCCACAGTGACAACCCAAAAGACTCCTGACCTCGCACAGATGACATCGCCACAAAAGATGAGAGGGAAAGGGCCCAGCTCCGAGTACCCCACGGCACCTAGCAGGCAAGTAAAACTTGGCATCAAGAACAAGATGTCACCATGTGGGCCTTCCGAACTGTGACAAAGAGACTGTGCTTTTTAGGCCGGAGTAATGGCGGCCACAATAGACTGAGACCATGTGCTGGCTGGGGGCCGGACCGCAGTCCCCTATCGTGGGCCGTGTCAGTGCACAGTGTGAAAAATGGCCTACTCCCCCTTTGCCCTCCAAGAGTCGGGAGGGTGGACTAAACGACTGTGTCACTCCACCCAGGGGTGTGACTGACGGCAAGGCAGCAGAGACTCCCCCCCGAAAGGGGGGGACATCAAGACTCTGGCGTGAATTGGACAAGGTATGGCGGGAATTACTGCATATGCTTGACCGGTAAGATGGCAGAGCAAGGCCAAGACAACCCGGAGTGTGAGATGGCAGCGGAGGATTCCCCCAGCTCACTGGAGAAGGGCATGAGCCAGATACCTGAGCTGGACCCTGCCTTCCTGCAAGAAGAGGTCCAGGTGTTAAGCCACCCTGCTGGTGAAGGCGCACACATGGCGGCCGCTTCCCGTCCGGCATCCCCGACCT
The DNA here is from genome assembly GCA_033576535.1 of Allobates femoralis. NCBI lineage: Eukaryota > Metazoa > Chordata > Amphibia > Anura > Aromobatidae > Allobates > Allobates femoralis. The sequence continues at coordinate 402,457,098 of JARQOC010000006.1, read as the reverse complement.
TCAACTCTGACAGCCAAGGAGAGGAACCCAGTGCCGGCACAGACCCAGAAGGAGGTAGGCGAGACGCTATCTCGGAAGGGACTGAGACCCTGGTTGGGCCCGCTGAACCCCATTTCTTGCCCAGCACCGACCAACCTGGCCTGGGAATAGACCACAGTTGACGGGGAGGAATTAGCAGCACCCCTGACTTCAGAGCCACCAGCCCGGGAAATTAAAGCAGACCCGGTAGTCTTCAAATGGAGCCATCCCCAGGGGGAGCTGATGGGGTTTCCGGGAGTCATTAAAGCAGGACAGGAGGAGGTGGAGACCCTGACCTGGGCCAAGCACCTGAGGTGGAGGATCGCCCAATGAGAGGCAGAAGAGGCTGAATGGAGGTACCAAATGCGAGCATTGGAAGAGCGCAATACATGGGCAAAGGCCGATGCTCGCAAGGCCCAATCCACTGGTAGGGACTCACACCTAGATGGGACTCTGAACACCTTCCACTTCGGCAGCGGCTGGGGATTCCTCAGAAAACCGGGGGTGGCTCAGGAATTTTTTGTATCCTGCCGAGACATGGAGGAGCACCTGCCCAAGGGTCATCCGGTAGGGGTCTATGGGAACTTGGTATCCGGGCGTTGAGATGGGGATGTCACTGGTGGCCTGCACAGACCCATCCTCTGGGGTCATTTGGAAAAGGGAGAAAAACAAAAATAGGAAAATAATAAATGGCTCGTGACGCTACCTGCAGTTTCTGGTGACCTCACCAGCACCGCTGTCAGACTGCCATGGATGGTGATATTGCAGCCAGTTGAAAACACTCACTGCAGGTGGAGTGAGATCCCCGGGGCAGTGTAGTTGCTGTGCTACACTTGTGGGATAGGGGAATGAAGATGCCGATGAGTAAGAACTATGCCGAAACGCGTCCGGCTAGGATGCTTTTTAACATGTATTTCTAAATAAAGGTCAAGGAAAACTTCTATGGACAAGAGGCCCTGAAAAATTTTTTTCTAGCTGCTGTGCTGGTTGTCGTAGTAGCAGCTCTGTGGATTAACTTCATCGAATAAGACATCGGAGGCTTGCTGACTCTGTACTGGTACTTTACTGGCAACAGTTCTTAGTAGTTCAGGTACACAGTTACACAGTCTTTGTCTGTAGCTGGCCGGGTAGTCACTGGAGAGAATAAAGTCTCATTGAGGCTCCCATAGTGTTCCTTCTGATGCACCCTCAGGCTATGGGGTACTCGGGAACGGGCCGGAGCTGTCTCTCTTGGGTATCACAGTAGTCGTGACCCGGTTCCGTGGCCTGGGATCAGTCCATTAAGGGATTTGTCGTGACGTCACCAGGGGTATGTGTTTAATAGAACCACGTATTCCTGCTGGGGACAGTGACTTGGGGCAGCGTGGATGGTAAGCCGTCCTCGGACAGGGCTGAGGGTCCCCAGGGCAGGAGTAGTTGTGATCGATGGGCCTGGTGAGGGATTGTACTGGGTGTGGTGCACTTACTTCAAAGCTGCAGCTCCTCCAGCCAGTGTGCAGGGAGTGATGAGCTTACTGAGTACTTTACTTGGTCTTTCAACAGCAGTTTACTCAGTTTACAGCACCTTTTAGTCACTTAAACACTTCAGCACTGCACCGGGTTACTCAGACTGTGCAGCTCAGGTGGCTCCTCCACATTGTTCCCTCTAAATCTGTTCAGGCCCTGTTAGTCTCTCCTTTAGTACCTCACACACGGGTTCAGTCTAGTTGTTGCGGACTCACGGATGAATGTTTCCCTCACAGTCAGGGTCACTAGCCCTAGTCTGATGGCTGTGTTCCTAGACCATGGTGGTAGGTAGGCTGCAGGTCATGGAGTACCTGCCTCAAGCTGGTGTGTCTCGTGATTAGGGCCTAGAGTGCCCCCGGTCACTTTTACAAAGCCAGCTCTCTGGCTGTAACGGCCTAGCCTCCAGTGTCCCAGGTATGGCTGTGGGATCACCAGGCTCCCTCGTCCTCACTGTCTCTCAGCTCCAGGGTTCCTCCAGTCAGCTAAGGTGTGTGCAGCTGCTGGGCCCTTGTCCTCCCACTCTTCCTCTGTCAAGCTTTCTCTCCTGGGCATGTAGCCTCTAGGATTCTGCATCCTCCAGGGCACCCGTCCTCCTGGGAATCTGCCTAGTTCTTCTTCTACTCCTTCTCTGCAACTGGTGCTCCCGTGTTTTTATCTACGGTGCCACCCACTTTGCAGTGCTCACCTTCACTCCACCCACTTTGTTATCTACACCCGCCACCTCTTGCCCAACCTAGAGCCCTAGGTGTAGGGTCGTTGTGTGCTGCGGTGTGAGTGTGTTTTCAACCGTCTTGTCTTACCTGGCTGAACTTCCCTTTGTGGCCACCTGGTCGCAGGGGCGCCACACTTGCTTAGTACCTTCACTGTCCTCTGTGTCTTTGCTTGCTTGTGTCTCCTTTCTATCCATGTGCAGTCCTGCACAACCCACTTGTCTACCAGGCTCGTTGGGTGCTATGAGCGACCCTTCTTCTCTAAGGGGCTCAACCCATTTTAGTGATTATGGCGGGACTGCACATTCTGGATGAGGTTGGGGCTGCCTCGGACACACCTGCGACCCACCGGTATTGACGGCTCAGGGTTAGACTCGCCTGCACCGTGACTCGGAGACGGTACCCCGTTGTGATCTAGGATCCCCCCGGACTGTCATTAAGATCCGGCACTGGGTTTCCTCCTTTTGTCTGGGTTGCTGCTCCTTTTGGGCGCCCTCCCTGTGATGTCCCTCTAGGACTTGCTGCTTCTCTCCGACTGACTAACTCTCTGAGTAGTTCCCGTCCTTCTACCCTAACGCTCCTCCCACCAGGACCAGTTACCCTAGAAACTGGTGGCCAATTGATCCCCTATGTTTGGTGTAGGGATGCTGGAATAAGAGACTCAGGTTGACTCTACACTACCCAATAACAGGAATACTGCACACTCAGTTATGGGTGCAGTACCCCTACTGTTGCGCACTGACCAGTGGGGTGCCACAAAAGCAGCAGGGAAAAGGACCCGCTTAGAGACATTAGGGGAGTTCCGGGGAAAGATACAGGTTTATGTCAGGAGGTATCCCATCCCCTGCTCCTATAGTCAGGGTGTTATTCTCTTTTTCCATTCTGTTGTAACCTTTGTGTTGCACCAGACATCCCTAGTCCCTGCATGTCACAGGCGTGCGGAGACCAATTACATCACCTGCAGAGGTGGCGCTAGTTTCTGCATGCCGGGTATTCTGATACTGCACTATTGTCAGCTTGTTACTGTTGATCTTAGCCAGCAACAGAGCATGCTGTCATTGTGCACATTGGAGAGTGTACATCATGCAGGGACTAGCCTAGCCCCTGAAATGAGTGTAATTAATGACGCTTCATTTCTGGGATTCTCAAATGATGAGTCATCAAAAGTAAATTTTAAAAAAAGAGAAAATAGCACTTAGATATTGTCACTAGGGAAAGATAGGGAATTATTAATGCCAGCATATTATAAGTTACTTCTTATATGATTACTAGTGCTGCTACCTGCAACTTATCAGTACTTTGGTTACTGTATAATCCATAGTATAATGATGACTGATAACAACATCTCCAATCATCTCCATACCATTGCTATGGCCATACTGGAGTTACAGGTCCATGTAATACAAATGTATACATTTTTATAAATGCTAGGGGTTAACCTTACATTGAAAGTGATTGCTGTACTAACCTTGATGATGCATTCATGTACTGATGTTTTTTTTGGTGCTGTATTTCTGTACTGATTATTGTTCTCGTGATGTAGTTATGTATTGACTGTGGTTCTGGTGACGTAATCTTGTACTGATGGTTTTTCTTGTGATGTCATTTAAGGATGATGGATTTGGTTACGTACTTGTGTACTGATGGGGTTGTGGTGATGTATTTATGTGCTCATAAAGACTGTGGTGATGTAGTCATGTACGGATGCTGGTTCTGGAAATATATCAATGTAGATGTTTAATCTTTAATTCTTAGACATGATACTTGATCATTATAGGTAATTTGCTGGGGATAATTAAGCCATCTGAATTAGCCCATAGTTGTCAGCTTTTAACTAATGACCCAGAAACACACAGGGTGGTGGAGAGAAGAGGTGAGTCGGAAAAGGAAGAACAGCAGAGTGAACAAAGAGGGACTTCCCAGAAAGTTTTGGGCTCCCTGGAGGCGCAGAAATCCTGTGAGGCACAGACCCCTGGAGAGAAAGCCCGCTCCAGAGCCTGGGATGGAAGGGAAGAGAGAGACTGGAAAGATACCCCACAGCTAAGGACGTGGGAAGACAAGGGCCAAGCAGCCTGAGACCCGTGCTGCGCGGAGGAACCCTTAGCACAGTGACAGAAAGAAGGAGCCTGGTGTGCCCAAAGACAGCAACTTGGGACACTGGAGGGCTAGGCTGACACCAGAGAACCAGCTCTGATGAGGTGACCGGGGATTCTATACCCTAATCACGAGACACACAGGTGGTCAGCAGTGACTTTATGTGCTGCAGCCTAACTTACCACTATGGCAGAGGAACACTGTTGTCACAATAGGACTGGTGACCCTGACTTTAAGCGAAAATTCTTCACCCGTGAGTCCGAGACAGCCAGACCAAACCCGTGAGTGAGGTACTACAGAAACACTAGAGAAGGGCCTGAAAGGACTTAGAAAGATGATCAAAAGCTACCTGAGCTGCACAGTGTTGAAGTGTAAAGTGTTAACTGGAAAGAACTGTAACCTGTACTGAAAGAACTGTGACCCGTTGTAACTGCTACTTGAGACTGAGTAAGGTACTCTGCGAGCTCATCTGTGTGTGGAAATTGAATTACTTCCACTCCTGGTTGAAACTGCTTTGTTTTTAGCACTGAGACACCAAGCACTGTGGAGAACTGCAGCAGCAAATGTTGCAATTGAATCCCACCTGAGGAGCTACAGACGGTCGTCCCTGCACACTGGCTGGAGGAGCAGCAGCAAAGTAAGTGACTTGTACCCAGCACAGCCCCTCACTGCATCCATCCACCACCACTACTCCTGCCCTGGAGACCCTCAGCCCTACCCGAGGAGGGCTTACCATCCATGCTGCCCCAAGTCACCGTCCCCAGCAGGAATAAGGCAGCAGTGGTTATACTAACCACATACCCTGAGTGGCGTCACGACAAATCATCTCTTGTAAATATCACCTTTTTGGACTGATCCCAGGCCACGGGACCGGGTCACGACTACCGTGATCCCCAGAGACAGCACCGGCCCGGTTCCCGAGTACCCCATAGCCTGGGGGTGCATCATATAGATACCTCTCTGATCATTCAGCCGGCAGCTATCTTGCCAGACTCTGGCTAGGGTCACACATCAGGTTTTTTTTTTAAAACCTGATCCGGTTTTGAGCTTTTAAAAAGCTCAAAACCGGATCAGGAAACGCTCCTCATAGGAGCCCATGCTGGGTCTCCGGCTCTGCAGCCTGCGTGAAAAATCATGCAGGCTGCAGTTTTCGGAGCGGTTTTAACATCCTCAATGCGGGAACTGGATTGCTCAGGATGTGTAATCCTGAGCAATGCGGTTCCCGCATATACTTTGCTGCCGCCGGGATAAGCAAAGTGCTCTGTTGTTAATAAAACTATTTATTTTCTTAATAAATGCTTGTACAATGTCTCTAGGGGGTGCCCAGTTCCAGTAGAGACCTTACACCCACTCAGGTGGGCTTAGGGTGCGTGCCCACATAGTGGTTTAACGTCGGTTTAGCAGCGAAAACCACTGGCGGTTTAGCATAGGTTTTATTTAAATTTATGTAAATCCTAAGCAGCATTAGGACTTACAAGTAACCATATGTAATTTAGAAAACGCTGTGCACACATAGTGGGTTTATGTGAATGGATCTGCCAGAGGTTGAGCGGTTTCCTAGCGTTTTAGCAGCATACAACATGTCAATTCTTCTCAGCGGTTTTTGAGCGTTTCTGAGGCACTACTCTACCCTTCCATGAACAAAATCCTCCATAGAAAACCGCTTTTAAAACCGCCGGAAAAAACGACTGTAAAACGCTGTTCAACAGCTCTTAAAACCGCTGGAAAACCGCTGAGAAACCGCTGGAAAACCACTGGAGACTTCTGAGCTCAGGTGTCTAGGCTCCTTGAATTTTCCAGCTGGTTTACTGACGATTTGAACGTCACTAAACCACTATGTGGGCACACACCCTTATACTGCTATAATCTGTTATGTACAACAGCTGACTCCTGTCAGCTGTTGTACAGTTTTATGAATGAAAGCGCTGGGCTCCTCAGAGCGGCGCGCATACTATTGTTAAAGGTACAGTATGTGCGCCGCTGTCTGAGGTCCTGAAGCC
>JARQOC010000006.1:402398163-402450670 GCA_033576535.1 Allobates femoralis | reverse complement strand
AAAACGCAGTCTGCAGTGTTTTCATGTACGTTGATAAAAATGCAAACTTGCACACGCATGCCTATTTTGGCATGTGTTCGTAAGCGTTTGTTGACTGCAAGTCTATGGATGCATTAACGCATCCATTACATTGCGTTTGTGGTATACAACGGATCTGTTGTAACGCACAGCACAAATGCAATTTGAACCTAGCCTAACAGCCACGGGTAATGCCCCTGCACCACCAATGATGTATGTGTGGCGCTCCTGCAGGAGGCCACATAGGGAATTGCAGCCAGGTAAGAAGGGAAGACAGTTCACACAAACACCCTCACAGACATCCCACACACGACTAGGAGGCAGCACCCAACCCGGAGCCCGGGACTCTAGGTGGGCAAGGGGTGGTGGGTTTAGAGGACAGTGGGTGGGACAGAATGCAGGTCAGGTGACAGACGGTAGAAATAGAAGAAGGAGAGGAGAAAGGAGTCAGTAGGCCGAGGGTGCCGACCAGAAAAGACCAGAGTAGGCCGAGGTAGGCTGAGAAGCAAAGACAGAAGCACACGTTCTGGAGGAGTGGGGCTGATGGAGTGCAGAATCCGAAGTGCCAGTGAAACCATGGAGAGAAAGGTTGTCCATAGCCAGCACCCCAGAAGTGTGAGAAAAGAGAGGACCAGCAGCACTGGGTCCTAGGAACACAGCTGAAACGACCAACTGCCAGCGGAGTAGCCTTCCATATTGAAACCAGAGTCACACGGGGCAGGAGGGAGCCTGATAGAGCCTTGCAAGAAAGGACTATTGGAGGCTAGGCTACAAGCAGAGTGTCGGCTCTGAAGGGGACCGACGATTTACACGGTTTCCCCAGATTCACCGACGGGGAGCTCTAACTCCAGGTTGGAGTTCCCACCCAAAGAACAGGCAGCTCAGTGGTGACCACGAGGACCCACAGGGTCCGAGCCACCGCTATATTGCCCAGAGACACACACACGGAGAGAGAGAATAAAGGCTGAAAAGGACGACAGAGAGAGTGAGGGGTCACAGAGAGTAACAACCTGGCTGCAGGGAGTAGAAAGGAACCCGGAGGGGAAAGTTTGTAACCCGTGTAAGAACTGAACTGTAACTGAACTGCTGTACTGAAAGAACTGCAAAGTAAACATGATGAACCCTTCTTTTGACTCCCTTGCATGATTATCTGCAGACAGAACTGTATAATCACTTTGCTCCCTTGCCCATGAACGATTCCCTCCAGCAGGACCGCAGAAAGATCCACCTGGAGAGCCACAGCCTGTCAGCTCTAGACACTGAACGGAGGAAGGCTGCAGCAGCAGAAAAGTAAGTGAATTGCACTGATCACAACCAACAATCATACACTTCAACCATCACTGCCCCGGGGAACCCAGCTCTACCCGTGGAGGGCTATTCCATCTACAGCTACCTAACATCGTCCCCGGAGGTTCTGCAGCAGCGGGTGTCCCATTACTGACCACAAACCGTGAGTGGTCACGACAAACATTTAATCCCTTGTACATATCCCCTTTTACTTGTACGGGCTCTGAACTCGGTCCGGACCAGGACCTCCGTGACATCCCCCTAGTAGCGACCCGGTCCGGTACCGAGTACCCCGTCCCAGTGGGCTCGACATATGTGCCTCCAGGACAGCATGTCCTCCAGGGATATATCTGTCCCCAGGGTTATATGTGCTCCCCAGGGTGTATTTCCCCTCAGGGTGTCCGTGCTTCCAACATTGTATGTCCCCCCAGGGCTATATGTGCCTCCCAGGGGTGTATGTGATCCTAGAATTCTATGTGCTCCCAGTCCTGTATGTGACCTCATAACTGTATGTGCCCCTAGTGATGTCAAATGCTGTTTGTGCCACCCCAGGACTGTCTGTTCCATTTAATGATGCCTGTGCCTCCCGTGCTGTATTAAGTGATGTCTATGCCAGTATTGTATATGCCCATCAATAATGTATATACCTTTGAATGATGTCTGTCCTCCCCAGTGATGTCTGTCCCTCCAGTGATGTCTATGCCACCTAGTGAAGTCTTTGCCCATAATGGTGTCTATACATCTCAGTAATGTCTATGCCTCTCAGTGATGTATATGCCTCTCAGTGATGTCTATGTTTCAGCCTCTGCAGTGATGTTTATGTCCCCAGTGTCTCTTGTGATGTATATACACAACAGTCCCTGATATTGTTTTGTTACTACTCAAGTACATGGATCTCATGTTATTAGAAGGCAGGTATTTTTATTAAAATCCCTTTATATGGTCTTATATTTTACATTTATATGATGAATATACTGCAATACTTTAAGTATTGTTAAAGTTATTACAATCACAAGTTATGATAATCACCTGATCACTGGAGCAAATGTTCTACTTCCCTGCAGCGCCACCACAGGAGAAATGAAACATTACTCACAGCCAAAGCTAACAGACAAATCTCTATTCTCCTCCTTCTAGACCTGTTCTCTACTTTCGACACAGTCGGCCACTGCTTCCGGCTACTGATCCTCTCTTCCTTTGACGTCAAAAATCTTGCCCTCTCCTGGATTTCCAGTTACCTTTCTGACTGCATATTTAGTGTTTCCCACTTCCACACTACCTCCTTATCCCACCCTCTCTTTGTTGGAATCCTGCAAGACTCTGTCCTGGGACCCCTACTTTTCTCCATCTTTACCCTTGGCCTTGGATAATTCATAAAATCCCATGGCTTCCAGTATCACCTGCATGCTGACGACACTCAGATCTAGCTCTCCGGCCCAGAGGTCACCTCTCTGCTGTCCAGAATCCTGAAGTGTCTATCCGACATATCATCCTTCTTCTCCTCTTGCTCCCTAAAGGTCAAAGTGGATAAATCCAAACTCATTATCTTTACTCCATCTCACTTATCTTCCCTACCTGATCTATTTGTCATGGTAAATTGCATCACGCTTTCTCCCACACCGGAAATCCACTACCTCGGAGTAACGCTTGACTCTGCCCTAACCTTCAAACCGCACATCCAAACTCTAGCCATCTCCTGTCGTCTCCAGCTTAAAAATATTTCCAGAATACGTCCTTTCCTCAGCCCTCAATTTACTAAAATGCTTGTGCATGCTCCCATCATCTACCGCCTTGATTTCAGCAACATTCTCCTCTGTGACCTCCCCACTAACTCTCTTGCACCTCTTCACTCTGTCCTCAAGTCTGCTGCCCAACTAATCCACCTCTCTCCTTACTACTCCCCTGTTTCACCCCTACACAAATCCTTCCACTGGCTCTCAATTCTCCAATGAATCAATTTCAAACTACTAACACTGATCTACAAAGCCATCCATAACCTGTCCCCTCCCTATATCTCCAAACTAATCGCGCAATACCTTCTCTCATGTAATCCTCGGTCTTCTCAAGACCTCCTCCTCTCCTCCACACTTATTCGTTCTTCACCCAATTGCATACAAGATTTCTCCTGAATATCCCCCAACCTCTGGAATTCTGCGCCCCAACACATACAATTATCCACCATGCTCGGATCCTTCAGATGGAACCTGTAAATCCATCTCTTCAGGAATGCTTACAGACTGTAATGACCACTCTTCCATCTGACCACCACCACCGGAGTGACCACCTCACCACCACCAGGGCAGTCACTTCAGGTTTGAATATGTTTAGTTCAACAACTCCATTCCTGTATATGTAAGTGTTCTATTGCTAGGTTTGTGTATTGTCTATAAAGTTACATAAAAACACTCCCAGAGGCTCACACACAGGAAAGACAAATGTGACTGTACCAGTTTCCTGTGTCTATGCATGAGAGGAGAAGCAGCCTGCTGATGCTGCACAGAGACACTTTATATGTATATATAGCTGATTCCACAAAGCCTATCATATCTGTACCTGTTTATTTGCTAATTAAAGTTCTGTTCTGTTGTCAACATGCTTTGAGAATATCCTGAATGATCCCCTGCCAACAGGTTAGGGGCCCAGCGTGAAACAGAACTCCAGTATGACACAGAACACCAGAAGTGACACAGAAGAGTAATACAGCAACAGAAGCCCAAAGCAAAAGCAGCACAGAGCAACAGAGAATATGTCCACAAGCAGGGATCACTGCAAGTTCTCAGTGCAAAATCTCACCAACCAGAATTATCAGTCCTGGAAATTCAAGGTGAAGATGCTGCTCATAAGAGAAGGTACGTGGAAATATAATCAGTAACAATTGCCTCATCCATTACCAGATGCTTGGCTAGAGAAGGATCAGAAAGCACAAAGCACTCTCCCTCAGTGTAGATGATGATCAGATTGTGCATATATATGCAAGCTTGCAACTGCAAAAGAGATGTGGGAAGAGTTATAGAAAGTGCATGAAAGATCAAATCTTAGCAATAAGCTTTATCTCATGAGAAAGCTGTACCAGTCTAAGCTAAGTAATGACCAGAATATGCAATATAAAAAACGCCCTAAAGGTTGTGGAGTGTCTAAGGCAGAGGTCCCCAAGTCCAGGCCTCGAGGGCCGCCAACAGTGCAGGTTTTTAGGATCTCCTTAGTATTGCACAGGGGTTGGAATCATTACCTGTGCATTTGATCACATTAACACCTGTGCAATACTAAGGAAATCCTGAAATTCTGCACTGTTGGCGGCCCTCGAGGCCTGGAGTTGGGGACCTCTGGTCTAAGGGGTATTAGAGAAGAATTCAAAGACTTTCATATTGCTGCACTACTATTAAGTGGTCTTCCAGAAAGTTATGACACACTTGTCACTGCATTAGATGCACGGCCAGATTATGAGCTCACACTAGAATATGTCAAAGGCAAGCTTGTAGATGAATTCAAGCGAAAAATGCATAATGTAAGCAGCAGTAATGAATTCAGAGCAGAAACAGCATTAAAAACACAGGACTTTCCTAAAAATAAGAGCACTCTAAAGGCCCAGTTACACACACAGATCCTTGTGCAGACATTGTTGGCAGATCTCTGGTTGCAGTGAAATCATAGACACATTGTTCCATTTGTACACAGTCACAAAATGGAGCAATGTGTCAATGATTTCACAGCAACCAGAGATCTGTGAACAATCTCTGCACAATTATCTGTGTGTGTAACTGGGCCTTAAGAGAAACTCGTGAATGTTTTATCTATAAAAAGCCCGGCCATCTTAAAGCAGACTGCAGAATTTGGAAAGCAAGAATGAATCAGCTTAAAAAGCAGAACAGTCATCAAAAGGTAGCTTTAAAGGAAAAATCTGCATGTGTTGAAGCTGCATTTAATACCAGTACAGGTTCATCTACAAGGCATGTATGGTGTATATACTTTGGTGCTAGCAACCATATGACGAATAACAAGGATTTCTTCACTGACCTTGATGAAAGCAAGTCAGAAAAGGTCATCTTAGCTAATGGTCAATATATTACTTCAGAAGGAGTAGGAGACGTCTACCTCCACTGTCCAGTTTCCTCAGCACAAAGCAAAAATATCCCAGTAAAGGATGTTCTCTATGTTCCCAGTCTTGAAAGCAATCTTCTGTCAGTAAAGAAGTTTACACAAAAAGGGAAAGTAGTTACTTTTAATGACAACAGCGCATTAAATCAAAAAAGGGTCACATTCTTGCAGAAGGAAAAATCCAAAATGAACTTTATCAGCTAAAATGCAAAGAAAGAATGTACAGTGCTAGACAAGTTCTGCATAAGAACTGTATCCATGTATGGCACAGACGTCTTGGGCACAGAGACCCAGAAGCAGTAAGGAAGCTAGGTCAACTTGCAAATGGTGTTCAAATCAAGCAATGTAGTCAAATGATGAAATGTGCATCAGCTGTCTTAAAGGGAAAATGTCCACAAAATCCTCTCCTAAGGTAAGCACCACTAGATCTACACAGCTACTGGATTTGATACACACAGATGTTTGCGGTCCAATGAGTGTTGAAACCCCAAGCAAGAAGAGATATTTCCTCACATTTATTGATGACTACTCTAGATATACAGTTGCTTACCTGCTTCACAGTAAGGATGAAGTTCTACAGAAACTTGAATAATATCTTGCCGTAGTTTTTAACAAATTTGGAAGAATGCCAAAAAGCCCTGCGTGCAGATAATGGAACTGAATATACAAGTGGTAAGGTGCATTTTGAAGAAATAAGGTAACGTGTTCCAGACTACCATTCCATACAACCCAGAACAGAATGGCACTGCAGAGAGAAAGAACCGCACTCTCTGGGAAAGTGGAAGAAGTATGTTGTTTGATGCGACTCTACCTACAACGTATTGGTGAGAAGCCATCATGACAGCTTGCTATCTTCAAAACAGACTGCCAGGTAAAGCCACAAATAAAACTCCATATGAGATATGGAACTACGAGAAGCCTAACCTGAAGCACCTCAGGATATTTGGAAGCAAAACATTTGTGTATGCTCCCAAAGAAAAATGTTCCAAATGGGAATCACATGCAAAGCAAGGAGTGCTTGTGGGCTATAGTGGAATACAAAATGGATACTGAATCCTGCACCCAGAGACCAACACAGTAACAATCAGCAGAGATGTAGTGATTGATGAGGACTCTGTTTCTCTCAAATTCCATGAAGTTAAACCAGGTATTCAAGCAAAGAAACAAAAACAAGAATCTCAATCACCAAACTCAGACACCGAAAAAGCAAACACTGAAGTCTGGATAAGCTCTAAAGCCAGCTAGGAAGAAATAGAAGAACTAAGTCAACCTCCAGTCAGGAGATCAGAAAGACCAAACAAAGGTATCCAAGCTAGACGTCTTTCTTATATGGTCAGAACACTTCCTGAACCAGAGCCACAGTCATGGCAAGGATAAAGAGCTCTCAGAAGCCAAAGGTTCATCAAAACTCCAGCAATGAGAATTACAGACATGCAGTGGGGGCACTTCTGTATATGAGGTCAACCAAGGATTTATTAAACTTGCCAGCAGTGAGAAGATTAGTGCAAGGACTAAGCACATTGACGTTAAACATCACCACTTATGTCACTTGGTGGAACGTGGTATACTAGAGTCTGTTTATTGCGAGTCTGACAAGGTGTTAGCTGATGGTATGACAAAGTCATTGCCAAGAGCCAAGTTTGAGGACTTCAGAACAGCAATGGGACTAGCAGGATAAGTATTGGTTCAGTGGGGGTGTTGGAATATGTTTAGAGCAACAACTCCATTACTGTATATGTGAGTGTTCTATTGCTAGGTTTGTAAATTGTCTATAAAGTTAGATAAAAAAAAACACTCTCAGAGGCTCACACACAGGAAAGATGATGTGACTGTAACCAATTCCCTGTTTCTGTACATGAGAGGAGAAGCAGCTTGCTGATGCTGCACAGAGACATTTAAGGTATGTATATTCCTGATTCCAGAAATCCTATCATATCTGTACCTGTTTATTGCTAATTAAAGCTCTGTTCTGTTGTCAACATGCTTTGAGAGTATCCTGAATGATCCGCTGCCAACACCTCACCATCACCACCAGAGCTGCTGGACCCCTGACCTACTGTCTCCTCCCTGTTGTCCTGTAGAATTTAAGCCCACACGAGCAGGATCCTCTCCCCTCTGTACCTGTTTGTCATTGTTAATTTGTTTACCGTTAATCTATTATTTTGCTTCTCATGTACAGCACCATGGAATTAATGGTGCTATATAAATAAATAGTAATAATAATAATAATAACAATAAGATATTACTCACGACTAACAAATGGCAACTAAATAATGCATGGATAAGATCCAAATATACACTATGCTCCAAATTATTATGCAAATTGGTTTTAAGTGCCATAGTGTTTTTCTTTTTGTCAAAGAAACCCACTGATGGTATTGTGTCTCGGGGTTCTTTGGATCACTGAAATCAATCTCAGATACCTGTGATAATTAGTTTGGCAGGTGAGCCCAATAAAAGGAAAACTGGGTGTTCCACAATATTAAGCAGGCCACAGTTTTCAAGTAACATTGGAAAGATAAAGGATCTCTCTGCTGCCGAAAAACAACAAATAGTGCAATGCCTTGGACAAGGGATGAAAACATTAGATATTGCACGAAAACTTAAGCGTGATCATCGTATTGTGAAGAGATTTGTGGCTTATTCTGAGCACAGATGTGTTCGTGCAGATAAAGGCAGAATGAGGAAGGTTTCTGCCAGGCAAGTTCATCGGATTAAGAGAGAGCTGCTAAAAAGGCCTTACAAACCAGCAAACAGATATTTGAAGCTGCTGGTGCCTCTGAAGTTCCTCGAACCTCAAGATGTAGGATCCTTCAAAGGCTTGCTGTGGTGCATAAACCTACTATTCGGACACCTCTAAACAGTGCTCACAAGCAGAAACAGTTGCAGTGGGCCCAGACATACATGAAGACTAGTTTTCAAACAGTCTTGTTTAATGATAAGTGCTGAGCAACCCTGGAGGGCCCAGATGGATGGAGTAGTGGATGGTTGGTGGATTGCCACCATGTGCGAACAAAGCTGCAACGTCAGCAAGGAGGTGGAGGAGTCATGTTTTGGGCTGGTAACATTGGGAAAAAGCTGGTAGGCCCCTTTAAGGTTCTTGAAGGTGTGAAAATGACCTCTGCAAAGTATATAGAGTTTCTGACTGACAACTTTCTTCCATAGCACAAAAAGCAAAAACGTGCCTTAAGGAGAAAAATCATCTTCATGCATGTCAATGCACCATCTCATACTACCTCTGTGCCATTGGCTGCTATGGCCATAAAAGGAGATAAACTCATGGTGTGGCCACCATGTTTCTCTGACCTCAACCCTGTAGAGAACCAATAAAACCAGATAATAGGCCAATAGAGTTAGAAAGGCAAACTCAAAGTAGACAAAACCTATATAAAGAACGAGTTATCAGCCCAAATTATGGTATAAAATTAATCAATTTATTGGTACATAATTAAAATATACATAACACATATAGATAATACATCAATAGATAAAATACACCACGAAAATCATGCATCCAAATACTACTGATCCACCAATAATAGGGATGAGAGCCACAAAGAGAATACTACATGATATATAAGTCTACATGACCCCTACATAAATCGTTTATTGTGATGTTCATAAAAATTCTCTGGATGGTATACTAGTACAGCCAGGCAAAATGGTTGGGAGTAGAACCTTTGGAGTATAATCAAGCAAAAGATCTATGAGGGTGGGCGGCAGTTCACATCAAAACAGCAGCTCTGGGAGGCTTTTCTGATATCATGCAAAGAAATACAAGCAGAAACTCTCCAGAAACTCACAGGTTCAATTGATGCTGGAATTGTGAAGGTGAGATCAAAGAAGGGTTCCCATGTTTATATGTAACTTGGCCTGTTAGGATGTTTTGGAGTTGAATAGCTTTTTATTTCAGTGAATGTGACCTAAAGCTGCAAATTCAACAAATGAGCATTTTCAGTTCTTTCAAACATCAAATTTTAGAAACTCTACTGTGCGTAATAATTTGGAACAGTGCATTTAGAGTTTTTTTTTAATTTTGAAGACTATACTGTTATTCTTGGGAGGTTTCTTCAATAAAATTCCATGTATATTCTAACGGGTGATGACTTTCATTACACTGACTGTCATTTGCACCGACCATTTAGGAAATCAGAGAAAAAGAACATTTGCATAATGATTTGGAACATGGTGCAGAGACACTCTTTGTGGTTTCTCTAAACTATGGTCATTAGAAGAAAACCCCAAATGAGGGACTCCACTCTATCAATTCAAAATGTCCTAAAAATGTTTTCCTGACAATCCCTTTAATATCAGATCCATATCATTTTGGCTTCTTTCTCCAAGCACCATGCAAGGCATGCTTTACCAATGACATAGAATCACTTCGCTGCATCTTTGGGTCCCCAGATACTTTATAATTGTCCTAAATCCTGAGTGAACAGCAGAAACAGCCATCACTATTGTTAGTTCAGTACCAGTAGACATTGTTTAGCTCTCACTTTGCATCCTATCTTTTTTCCCCGGGGGTCCCAGATCAGTCAACAAAGACATGTCAGCCTCTTCCATGGAAATGATTGACACTCCCCGGGGTCTCAACATTCGCAGATTGCTGCTGGTAAACCTGGTTCCGTTCAGCTTCATTGGACAAACTCATTCTTGCTGAGCCTCTTTTTGTCCAGGCAGGTGAACATTGCTTGCTTTATAATTGGAAAGCTTCTGTTTAGGAATGCATTATTCACATTCTCGGACCTGGTTAGCCTGTTGTTCTTCACACTGTACAGTCCCTGCATCTCAAACATGGATTAAAAACTAAAATGCCCCACAATTAGAGAAAAATAACAAGGGTGTATGAACTTTGTTTCAAATCAATGAGCGTTTCACTAACCAATCGTATCACATCCATATTACAAGAGCAATACATCACGACGGTGCTGTCTATTCTATTGCTTAGGGTCTAGACAGGCCTCTCTTTCTCTACTTCATATGTCCTGTATCTGCAGTTTTGCACCTCAGTGCATACATTTCATAGGTATCAGGAATAGAGGTGACAATTTGTGAAATACATGTATTTGGGAGCAAAAATGTTTAGATCACAGGACGGAAAGCCTAGGCTCACACTAGCGCTATGCCTCCTTTCAGGGGGGTCCGTTTAAAAGATAGAATTTGGCAGCATTAACACAGTGTTACCGTAAAGGTAAGGCTGCGTTAACACTGCCAATTCATTCCTATGGGTGACGGAACCCCGTGCGCAGGTCAAACGCCGGCATCTAAGTGCCGGAGTTAGAAACCTCGCACTATTTTCAAGCGCATCTAATGACGCGGAGGCGCACATCATGTGATGCGCTTGGAAATAGCGCAAGGTTTCAAACTCTGGCACTTAGATCACGGTGTTTGACCTGCGCTCGGGGTTCCGTCACCCATAGGATTGAATTGACATTGTTAATGCAGCCTTACCTTTACAGTAACACTGTGTTAATGCTGCCAAATTCTATCTTTTAAATGGAACCCCTGAATGGATGCATAGCGCTAGTGTGACCCTAGCCAAAGTCAGTTCTGTAAACTATGTTATGCAGGCTAGACTAAGACATGAAGTCTAAGAAATCCCCTGGCCTTCATTTTTCACCTCCTTTAGAAGTCATAGGCCTCATTCACACAAAGCATTTGTGCTTCCTTCTTTATTGATCCATTTTTGGTGCAGTTTGGTGCAAAAAAGCATCACAAATACATCATCCACTTGTGTTGCTTTTTTGCAGAGACACACACACATTTTCTTACTCTCCCCAGTGATTCCACAGCGAGCCCCGGCAATGTCTTCCTTCCGGGCATCGGCAGGATCTGTGAGTAATACAAGCACTTACATGACCTTGGCCATGTAACTTTCAGTCTGAGTCACATAGGCAGGACCTGTCAGTAGAGTACTGAGAGGTCCTGCCGATGCCCACAAGGAACACATCGCCGGGGCTCGCCATGGGATCACCGGGGAGATTAAGTAATGGAGCGTTTGTGGTGTGGAAAGTGCAGCAGATAAACAGAGCACTAATTGACATGACTAATCTGTTTCTGGTGCAGTTTTCAAAAAAAACAACGCAGCACCAAAAATAGATCAAAATGCTTAATATGAACATAGTCTTAATCTACACTGTGCAAAATTATCAGATTGTTCTCTTCCAGAATAGTCAATGTTTGGCAGTGGTAGAAAAAGGGAAGTGATCAGTATCAGAGCCAAGGGACATGAATAGTAGATTCTTCAAGAGAATGGGTTGGGACATGAAGAACGAGATGGAGGCATAATCCATAACCAAGGCAAAAAAGTACAATGCATTTCAAGGCAAAGTCTAAGCCAAAAGTAGAACTAAAAGTTCTATGAAGAAGAGAAAAGTTAATCAATTTGCATGACCTTGATCCCAAGGCCAGGTCAGTAGTGGCTTAACTTGAAGCGCATGGGCCCCGATGTGAAAGCTTCAACAGGGCCCCCAATAATTGCAAATCTTTAATAGCAATAGTACCTTTCTATAGACCAAAGGGACTTTTAGGGTCCACTAGGCTAGGTTCACATGGTGCATTATTGCACCGTCAGTGTAGCGTTTTTGGCGGATCTGCTTTTACAGTGAAATGCAGTGACATTGTCTGTCCCAGCAAAGTCAAGGCATTTCACGATTTTATATTCACACACTGCGCTTTTTACGGATCTGTTCTTGGGCTCAAGAATGGATCCGTAAAAAGAATGAGCCTGTCAATTATTTTGCATTATCTGCTGCACTTTTACTCACCTCCCTGCGCTCCCATGGTGATCCCTGGCAATGTTCTCATCCCGGGAGCTTTCAGAACCTGTAAGAGGACCTGGCACTGCACCATGAGACTGAGGCTGGCTTCACACTACAGTTTTAGTCTGCCCGGGTGGATCCTGTTTTTTGCCGAAGCACCCAGACAGAAATGGACAGGACAGGATGTGCAGAGGTGTGGCCAAATATTGTCTCTGATCCTGTTTTTTGTCTGATTCATTTTCTGCCGCTGTCAATGGTCCTGAAGTCTGCTGAATTCACAGACTGTGCATGAAATACTGCTGTCCAGGGTGCTGATCTGTGGATGGCAGGATTACAGAGCATGTGTTCTGTAAAAATCAGATCCGGGAAATTATCCGATTTTTTTACTGGATCCTGTGCCCATACACTCCCATGATATAGTCGCCGGATCGCTATGATTAGTTTATGTCCGGTTTGGTCTGATTTTTTCACGAGAGCCCAAAATCGGAGAAGCCCTCGATTCTGGGTCCCAGAAAATACAGGACAGAAATGAATCCGAGACTGAATTCACAAAACCGGATGGCCATTTATGACCAATCCGGCATCACAGGGATACATACGAGGCTAAAAACAATCTTGATCTGTCCTTTTAAAAACAAACAGAACTGGATGGCAAAAACCGTGGTGGGAAGCCAGCCTGAGCGACGTCACTCAGTCATATGCACAGGCCGCAGGGTCCTAGAGGCAACAAACACTGCAGCCTCCCAGGAACGAGAACATCACTAGTGATCGCCATGGGAGTGTGGGGAGGTGAGTAAATAGCACAGCAGATAATGCCACACATTCACACACACACAGCTGTGTTTTGTGAGGATCCATTTTTTGGTGCAGTTTCTGCACCCAAAACGGATCCTCACAAAACACAGCCAAAACGCTGTTTGTGAATGTAGCCTCAGGCTACGGTTACACTAGCGTATTGGCCTCTGATTTTGCAGCATTAATGTAGCGTTACCATAGTGTAGCGTCGCTTGTCGCATTTTCCTGTGCGTTACGAAATAGTGCAAGATTTCAAACTCCAGCACTTATGTGCCGGCGTTTGCATGCGCTGAGGAGTCCGTCACCCATAGGACTCTATTGGTAGTGTTACACTACGGTAATACTGTGTTTATGCTGCCGGAATCTTGCACTTTGGCGAACCCTCCAGGATAGAAGCCAGAACGCTACTGTGGCCCTAGCATTAGGTTCCAGGGCCCAGGTGCGATTGCAACAACACCTGTTTTAGTTATGCCCCTGAAGATGAGTATTACATGGCTACTGGAAGGGAGCTCTGCAAATTGCCTCTTATCTACTGGCATCCCCATCTCCTCTTTTAATTAGTCCGCTTGGCACAGTGAAAGTGATGCACACAATGTCACCCCAGGCCAGTTAAGCAAAAGAAGAGCTTGCATATTAAGAACCAATTTGCAGTTCTTATCTAGTAGCCACAGAATTCTGAACCATTTGGACTTAGGTCGTATGAAAATGATTTCATTTTCTGCATCAAGAAGACAATCCAAGAAGCAAAACATAAATGAGGTCAGGAAAACATTGAAAAGCTACAGAAACAATTGGCATGAAAGGATAGACCTGAAACACCTGGAAAGCAATTGTTAAGTGGATGTCTGGGCATAGGTATTTGATTACCTATTTACAGGATAGGCCATCAATAGCAGATTAGTGGGGCTTGAAAACTGCTGCCCCCATAGACAGCTGTGTTTTTGCTCTAGAAAACTACAGTACAGTTGCCATACTGGAATAGAGCTATGTGGAAAAACAGTAGCAGTATCATGCAGCAGCCCTTACTCTTTGAATAGAGATGGAGATGACCTGTAAATAGATCATCCTATATCTATGTATAGTCAACCTCTTTAGCAGTCCCAATTCTGTCTGATGTCTTGACCTCGATCAAAGAAAAGGTGGGATACAAATCCTGTCTATAATAGGTGTTTTGGGTCAGTCCCAGTTCCAGCGCTTTTATTTCACAAATGTTGGCCTTAACATGATGGTAAGAATTAGAAGTCATGATACAATAGTTTTCCTTTAAATAGGTTGTCAAGCCGGAATGAAGTTATCTTTGGGTGCCAATTGCATTAGTAATCAGGAGCTGATCTGTGACACAAACCTGTAAGATCACATCAAAAACTTGGAGATTGAATAGGGAATGGAAGAAATATCCAGTTGTCCAGGAAGAGCAGAAACCAGTACCGTAATTAGAACAGTGTGGACTCCTTTTTTAGACTCTTTTGCCACTAATAGCACCATTACTCTAGTACAGATAGGTACAGTCTATTGAGCTGGCAGGTGAAGGCAGAGTGGCTGATACAGAGGGGACTGTAGATGCAGGCAGGTATGGAGGGTATGGGTGCTACAGAAGGTTTAGGGAATGGACACAGAATTAAAGGGCCCTGACAACTTGATAGTAAGATAGTGACTAATTAACTCAACATGTTTCTTAGGCACCTTCACTAGTCAGAAGGTGCCTTAAATACCTAGTGCCTTTCAGCCATAGGCTGTGGGACACTTCTGGGTAATAGTGCACTGGCGTTTGAAGACCAGAAAAAGAGTGTGAGCCTTATTCATACTCCCAGAAGACATGTGTGGTGTGCACAGGCCCCAGGAGTAGGAGGCAGCAGAAGAGCATATGGGAGCCATGGAGAGGGAAGGAGGCACGCAGTCCTGCCGTGGAGGTGAGTATGTCAGAGTCTCCAATGGGATAGTGGCATTACCGCAGGGCACAAAGATCAAAAAGAAAGGCTTTATAATGGTACTCAAAAAGTCTATGAGCCTATCTTCAACCTCCATATCTCTGCCTCTAATTTATGAAAAGATTTTTCTACTATCATATGCCATATTGCATAGTGCCTTTTGGAAGCAATGTGTCACCATACATGCTCCATTGAGACAGCTCTACTATTTATGGAAGGCCTGAATAATGGAAATTGTAATGTCTTTTATAGAGGTATTCTCATATTTTCTATACAATAGCTCATAGTTTTGCAGTCTCTGATGGGGCAGGTTCTACTCCTTGAGTGCCAGTTGTGGTCAGCAGAGCTGTAGCATTAATATAACTATAAAGCTCAACACAAGTGTAAAATATTTGACTATCGGTGATTTGTTCTGTAGTCTACACTACTATGAATATATTTGAATACAGCAATAACAGGGAATTTGGATAAGCACACAGCTCAGGAATGTGAGTGCCTTAACTAGGAGATCTGCTCTTGAAACGCCATTGAATAGGGGCAGGTGATTTTGGAAATTTTATTACAGCATCTTGCCAGGAGCTAAGAGGAACGGGAGGGAGGTGAGTATATAACTGCTTAATAGGAATCAGTGTGCTGGATAGAGGTAACTGGGATCTTAGAAGTATTAGTGGCCAAGCTCCATGGAAACAAACTGTACATTGAGTAAGATAAAAGCTCTCATTGAAGGACAAGCACCACAGATAGAAAAATCATTTGCAAACTTGCTAGTTTTCATGTTGTCTAACTAAAGGAATTTAATAACATGAGAATATCCCTTTAAGGGGCTAGGGGTTATTTGGGATTATAAATGTATGTCTAAGGCCGGTTTCACATTAGCGTTCGGAACACAGCATTACAGAACGCAGCCAAACGCATGCGCACTGTGTTCCTGTGTTTAACATGGGAACGCATAGTAGCTGCGTTTGGCTGATTTCGGTTACAGTTGCGTTTGGATGTGCATAATTTGTGCGCCCTCCAAACACAGCCTATTGCATTTTTTGTGCGTTCACGGGTGCTTGTTTTATCAGCAAGCTCCCGCAAGCGCACAAAAATTGCATGGATCTCAATGGATCTGCAGTGTCCTCTGCATGACAGCGCAGGAGAGCGCTGCGGATCACATTGAAATCTCTCCCTGTGGCCAATCAGCGATCTCGGCGGCAGCTGGGAGGGGGAAACCTCAGACGCTGATCTCCACCTCCCGGCCGCCGCCAAGATCACTGATTGGCTGGCGGGAGGGGTTTCAATGTGATCTACAGTGCTCTCCTGCTGCATTCACATCAGTATAGCAGCGTTTGCCCTGCGTTTGCGTCACTGGTTGTGTGCAGTAATGCAGCATAGCCTCCTTATCCATAATGGAGTAGAAAAGTAACATCAGACACAATGTATGAACTGGTGTAGCTTTGCATCTGGAAAAAGACAGCCATGTTTTTTTTTTAAATCCTTAACAATACCTTTAACAATTCAGCCTCTTAGGGTTTTAAGCTTAAAATTAAAATTCCTCTTTAAATCTTTCTCTTAAAAAAAATATTAATACCTCATTCAAGAGTAGGATTTTTGGAATTATCAATTTTGTTGGCCGCTTTGGAAAGTATTGGATAGTTCCTCATGCTTTATTAAAACATCTCTCCTTCTGCTGGTTAACTAAAATGATATATGATCATCTAATAAAACCGTACTGTGCTGTTCCTAGGAAACCAAGAATAAAATCCTAATATCTGTCAGGATAAAGTCAGAAGTTACTTTTTAAACCTCTAAACATTTTACAAATCTGCTTTGAAGATAGCAAATCTCCTCTATTAATGCAGGTAAATTATTTTTATAGATAATCATTTGGGGAAGGCCGTTGCACAGTTTTAGCCTAATTAAATATTACAGGATTCTCTCTATTACCTGTATGGTGATTATGCTAAATATTTAATGCTGTAAAAGATTATCTGGCGCATCATCGACGTACCCTACAATCTGTTCTCTCTTTGGAGTTTTCAAGCTCATCCTTTATGCTGTGATCTAAGCAAAAATATGTGGGTCACCTAATCGTGTGACAAAATAAAGCTAAAGCTGGCTGTATTCATAGAAAATCTTAATACTCTTTTGTCTATGGGTTTCCTCTATTATACCCAACATTTCCAATTGTGAGACACAGGATTTGAATCCTAGGGTTTTTACACAAAACATTTCTTAAAGGGAACCTGTCACCTTCTTTACGCTCCATAAGCTATCACCAGGGCCGGCCTCAGGCTAAATTGCGCCCTGTGCAAAATTCCCCTTTGGTGCCCCCAGACCATGTCACATGAGACATGCAGCCAATCAGTGGCAGCTTCACTCTTTCCTCACATAAAAGTGACATCCCGAGGAAATCAGGGAACAACAGCAGCTCTCATTTATTCTGAAGCCGCCATCGGCGATCTGAGGCGGGCACGAGAAACGTGACCGTGCATGTCAGATCGCCACATATCGCCAGGCGAGATTGCGGTGTGTGCCGGTACCATAAGAGATTATTGGGTCTCTCCATGCTGAGGATTCCAGCCCCCTAGCTGCCAAGTTGTACCTGGTTGGCAACCAAAAATACAGTGAAGCCTATTTTTTTTTTATTTCTAGAATTATTTCTAGAAAAAAAATGACATAGAGCTCCGCCATATTTTTGGTCCAGCCAGGTACAACTTGGCAGCTACGGACTGCCACCAGCCCCCAGCTGCCTCGTCATACCTGGCTGGAACAAAAAATACAGCGAAGCCTATTTTTTTATTTCTAGAATTATTTCTAGAAAAAAATGACATAGGGCTCCGCCATATTTTTGGTCCAGCCAGGTACAACTTGGCAGCTACGGACTGCCACCAGCCCCCAGCTGCCTCGTCATACCTGGCTGGAACCAAAAATACAGCGAAGCCTATTTTTTTTTTTATTTCTAGAATTATTTCTAGAAAAAAAATGACATAGGGCTCCGCCATATTTTTGGTCCAGCCAGGTACAACTTGGCAGCTACGGACTGCCACCCACCCCCAGCTGCCTCGTCATACCTGGCTGGAACCAAAAATACAGCGAAGCCCATTTTTTTTTTTAATTTCTAGAACTAATTCTAGAAAAAAAATTACGTGGGGCTCCGCCATATTTTTGGTCCAGCCAGGTACAACTAGGCAGCTGGGGGCTGGAATCCTCAGCATAGAGAGGCCCAAGCGTTCTGGGCCCCCCATGCTGCGAATTGCAGCCCACAGCCGCCCCAGAAAATGGCGCATTCATTGAAGCGCCATTTTCTGGCGTTGTACCCACGCTCTTCCAGTTGCCCTGGTGCCGGTGGCTAACTGGGTAATAAAGGGGTTAATGCCAGCTTTTTATTGGCAGCTGGCACTAAGCCCGAGATTCATAATATAGGGCCAATGTTAGACCCGCCATTAGGAATCTCTAGTACGGTAAATAGTCAATAAATACACACAGAGAAAAATCTTTTTATTTGAAAAAAAAACACAGACACAATTCGGACTCCATCTTTATTATAAAAAGATCCGACGTAATCCACAACGAAGGTCCCACGACGCTCGATCGCCTCCGACGTAGTCCACAATGAAGATCCCACGACGCTCGATCGCCACTGCTCAATCCAGAGACTGCAGCAAGGGCTCAAGTGTCCTCTTCCTACAGCCTCTGGGGTCACCGTTATGGTGCACTGTATGGCAATGATCTGTCATACAATTCACCAAGACTATGATCCCAGAGACCACAACAAGAGGACACTTGATCCCTTATTGTAGTCTCTGGGATCAGCGTCATGGTGCACGGTATGGCAATGGTCTGTCATACCGTGCACAATGACGCTGATCCCAGAGACTACAAGAGAACACTTGATCCCTTGTTGTAGTCTCTGGGATCAGCGTCATGGTGCACGGTATGGCAATGATCTGTTATACCATGCACCCGACGCTGATCCCAGAGACTACAACAAGGGATCAAGTGTCCTCTTGTTGTAGTCTCTGGGATCAGCGTCATGGTGCACGGTATGGCAATGATCTGTCATACAATTCACCAAGACTATGATCCCAGAGACCACAACAAGAGGACACTTGATCCCTTGTTGTAGTCTCTGGGATCAGCGTCATGGTGCATGGTATGGCAATGATCTGTCATACCGTGCACAATGACGCTGATCCCAGAGACTACAAGAGGACATTTGATCCCTTGTTGTAGTCTCTGGGATCAGCATCCGGTGCACGGTATGACAGATCATTGCCATACCATGCACCATGACGCTGATCCCAGAGACTACAACAAGAGGACACTTGATCCCTTGTTGTAGTCTCTGGGATCAGCGTCCGGTGCACGGTATGACAGATCATTGCCATACCGTGCACCATGACGCTGATCCCAGAGACTACAACAAGAGGACACTTGATCCCTTGTTGTAGTCTCTGGAGATCGTTTCCATGACGATTGGATCCTCTAAGTGCTGTGATCCCTGACATCACAGCACTTAGAGGGTTAACATAGCCAGGGCACAGCAATCACACAGATGCTGTGCCCTGGCTGTGACACCGCTCCTCTGCACACTCATCTCTATGCTGGGAAATGACTGTGCAGAGGAGCCGACAGAAGAAGGAGGACGCCGCAGGAAGAGGACAGCGCAGAGAAGACCCGGAGCAGACCGGAGGACAGAGGGAGAAGACCGAAGGAAAGAGGGAGAACAGCGGAGGACAGAGGAGAAGAAAGAAGACAGGTGAGGAAGAAGAGGGAGCGGGAAGAAGAGGGAGCGGGAAGAGGAGAACGGGCGGAGGTGATCACCGCAGGCAGCGGCGATCACAGGAGGCATGGGGAGGGATCTCAGGGCAGGGGAGCCCACAGGGGGTAGATCACCCACAGGGGGGAGCCCACAGGGGGGAGATCGGAGGGCAGGGGGCACATCGGCGGCCCGGGGCAGAGCGGAGGGCCAGGGAACGACGGCGCCCCCTTTGAAGCATGGCAGGCGGCGCCCTGTGCGACCGCACAACTCGCACAGCGGTAGGGCCGGCCCTGGCTATCACTATCTGTCCCTGCAGCTTCATAGTACATTCCTAAGCATCCCTGTCTGAGCTAGAAGTGTAGTGTTATAATTGATAAAAAGCATTTTATAACTTACAATTTTGCATGTAAAAGAGGCAGTGACTAGTCTTTAGTGGCATTATTTTTGTGTCCACGGCCAGCTTCCTTCCGTGGTTATCACGCCCCAGTGGGTGTGGTGACCTAATGTGCAGGCTCTTTCTCCCCCTCTATCTCCTGGCCGGCAGGCTATCTTATCTGTCCTGCATATTGCATTTTTCTTTCGGGTGTACTGCATAGCAGCACGCCGCCCGCTTGCCGGCCATAGAGCATGCACACTGAGTATGATGAAGTTGGCCAACTACACCCAAAAGAGGAGCACAATGCGCAGGACCATAGAGCCCGATGGCCGAGCGGGAGAGGGGCGGGAAAGCACTTGGACATTAGGTTATCGATAACCATGGTAGGAAAGCGGCTATGAACACTAAATCATCACCCCTAAAGACCAGTCACTGCCTCATATAACTGCCTCTTTTATATGCAAAATTGCAAAATTGTGAGTTATTTAATCATTTCTTTTGTTCAGCATTTTTTACCTTTATTTTCTGGACAATTTTTTTAACTCCATTCACCAATGAAGAAGCAGCTAGTAGTTTTTCAAGGATAAACACTAGGGATGAACGAGTATACTCGATACTATTCGCTACTCGCAGAATAGTACAGTATTCTTGATATTCGTTACTCGGCAAATTTACTCCTTACGAGTAGCGAGTACAATGCAAGTCAATGGGAAATGCAAGTACTATTCTGCTGGACTCTAAAATGTGGTCTGGGAGCCTGAGGAAAAGGCTGAAATGGATGCATGATTGTTTGAAAGCCGGGCGGTAAAAAGCTGGCTGTCTTTTTACTGACATGGAAGCCATCATTGAGTACATTTTGCAAATAACACAGCGTGACAGCAAAATGTGCTGTGTGAAGCTGCCAATTCGGCTCTGCAACATCATGATGCTACATATGTGTATTGCAAAGCAATTCTATATCTTGCACGATTGCTAGCAGCGGTGATATAGAGTGCATATAGCCACCAATCACTCTCTGAGCTAGTGGCGCTTACACATTGGTATGTAAAGGGCTCCATAATCACAGAGCTGCATGCAAACAAATCTAGTCTGAATATTACAGCTAGGGATGAGCAAGTAGTGCATCAGCTGATGGCTTAAAAAAGCTTTTTACTGCCCGACTTTTAACCACTTAATGACAGAGCCAATTTCCACCTTAATCACCAGACCCTTTTTTGGAATTCTGACCAGTGTCCCTTTATGAGGGTATATCTCTGGAACGCTTCAACGGATCCTAGCGATTCTGAGATTGTTTTTTCGTGACATATTGGGATTCATGTTAGTGGTAAATTTAGATCGATAATTTTTGCGTTTATTTGTGAAAAAATGTAAAATTTGGCAAAAACTTTGAAAGTTTTGCAATTTTCAAATTTTTAATTTTTATTCTGTTAAACCAGAAAGTTATATGACTCAAAATAGTTAATAAATAACATTTCCCACGTGTCTACTTTACATCAGCACAATTTTTGGAAAAAAAATTTTGGTTAGGAAGTTATAAGGGGTCAAAGTTCATCAGCAATTTCTCATTTTTCCTGCAAAATGTACAAAATCATTTTTTTAGTGACCACATCACATTTGAAGTCCCTTTGAGGGGTGTATATCACAGAAAACACCCAAACGTGACACGATTCTGAAAACTGCACCCCTCAAGCTACTCAAAACTACATTCAAGAAGATTATTAACCCTTTAGGTGCTTCACAGGAACTAAAGCTACATGGAAGGAAAAAATGGACATTTTAATTTTTCCAAAAAAATTTTATTTTAGCCTCAATTTTTTAATTTTCACATGGGCAACAGGATAAAATGGATCCTAAAAATTGTTGGGTAATTTCTCCTGAATACACCGATACCTCATTTGTGGTCATAAACCACTGTTTGGGCGCATGGCAGGACTCAGAAGGGAAGGAGCGTAATTTGACTTTTGGAGCTAATTTTCCATTCAAAAAGTCAAATGGCGTTCCTTCCCTTTTGAGCCCTGCCGTGCGCCCAAACAATGGTTTATGACCACATATGAGGTATCGGTGTACTCAGGAGAAATTGCCCAACAAATTTTAAGTTGCATTTTATCCTTTTGCTTATGTGAAAATTAAAAAATTGAAGCTAAAATAATTTTTTTGTGAAATGTACTTTTTCATTTTACGGATTAATTTGTGAAGCACCTGGGGGTTCACAGAGCTCACTATGCATCTAGATAAGATCCTTGGGGGGGTCTAGTTTCCAAAATTGTGTCACTTGTGGGGGAGCTCCAATGTTTAGGCACACAGGGGCTTTCCATACGTGACATGGTGTTCTCTAACAATTTGAATGTAAATTTAGCTCCAATTGTTAGCGGACACCATGTCGCATATGGAAAGCCCCTGTGTGCCTAATCATTGGAGCTCCCCAACTAGTGACCCCATTTTGGAAACTAGACCCCAAAGGAACTTATCTAGATGCATAGTGAGAACTTTGATACCCCAAGTGCTTCACAAATGAATCCGTAAAAATGAGAAAAGAAACTTTTTGTGAAAAAAAAAAGTACTTTTTCATTTTTACGGATCAATTTCTGAAGCACATGGGGGTTCAAAGTGCTCACTATGCATCTAGATAAGTTCCTTGCGGGGTCTAGTTTCCAAAATGGGGTCACTTGTGGGGATCTCCAATGTTTAGGCAAACAGGGGCTCTCCATACGCAACATGGTGTCCGCTAACATTTCCAATTGTTAGCGGACACCATGTCGCGTATGTAGAGCCCCTGTGTGCCTAAACATTGAAGCTCCCCCACAAGTGACCCCATTTTGGAAACTAGACCCCGCAAGGAACTTATCTAGATGCATAGTGAGCACTTTGAACCCCCATGTGCTTCAGAAATTGATCCGTAAAATGAAAAAGTACATTTTTTTTCACAAAAATGTTCTTTTAGCCTCAATTTTTTCGTTTTCACATGGGCAACAGGATAAAATTGATCCTAAAATTTGTTGGACAAATTCTCCTGAGTACAGCGATACCTCAGATGTTGTGGAAAACCACTGTTTGGGCGCAAGACTTGGAAGGGAAGAAGCGCCATTTGACGCTCAAAGTGGAAAATTAGCTGAAATTGTTAGTGAACACCATGTTGCATTTAGAGATTCCCTGATGTGCCTAAACAATGGAGCTCCCCCACAAGTGAGATTTTCCACTGATGATATAGGGCTCTGCCGTATTTTTGGTCACCAGCACTTGTGCAACAGGCAGGTACAGGTTGCCACCCCCCCTAGCTGCCTAATTTTACCTGGCTGGTAATCAAAATATAGAGGAGCCCTTTTTTTTTTTAATTCTTGAAATAATTTTAAAAATAAATTATGTGGGTTTCACTGTATTGTTAGTTTCCAGCCAGTTACAACTAGGGAGCTATGGGCTGCCACCCACCCCCAGCTGCTTAGTTGTACCTGGCTGGTAAGCAAAGTACAGCAGAGCCCTTTTTTTTAATTATTACTTGAAATAATAAAAAAAAATTATGTAGGCTTTGCCATATTTTTCGTTTTCAGCCAGGTACAACTAGGCAGCTGGGGGCTGGAATCCACAGCATGGAGAGGCCCAAGCGTTCTGGGCTCCCCACACTACAAATTGAAGCCCGCAGCCACCCCAGGAAATGGCGCGTTCATAGAAGCACCATTTTCTGGTGCTGTATCTGACTCTTCCAGCTGTCGTGTAGCGGTGGCAGACTGGGTAATAAGGGGTTAATGCCAGCTTTTTGGCAGCTGGCACTAAGCCCGAGATTCATAATGCCTGGCCAATATTAGACCAGGCCATTAGGAATCTTTAGTAAATAATAAAAAATACACTAGACAAAGAAAAATATTTTTATTTAAAAAAACAACACAAACACGTATTTAGACTCCATCTTTATTATTTTGCAACATCCGACGTAGTCCAGTGGGCGGTGATGTCCGACATAGTCCAATGGGCGGTGATGTCTAATGTAGTTCAGTGGGCGGTCCCACGATGATTCTCAGTGTTATAGCATATGGGGGCATCCCCATATGCTATAAGAGGAGGCACCCTCCCAGGGTAAGTTCATGACCCATCATGATCCTGGGGTCACACAGGGGTTAATTGATCTTCATGATGAAGCAGATCACCATGAATATCATAGTTAACCCCTGTGTGACCCCAGAGTTCATGACCTATCATGACCCTGTGAGTGCGCGCACGCAAAGGCGCATACACAAAAGAAGCGCTCTGGCAGGCGCTTCAGAGGAGAGACTGTGGGGACCAAGTATCGCCGGCCCCAGGATCGCGGCACCAGAAGATCACGGGCCGGAGGCAGGTAAGAGAGAGGGGCTGGTGGGCGGACCGGAGGGACCTGACTGGGGGGAGCGGAGTGGGTCGGGGCTCTGTAAACACCACCTGACCTGACCTTTGAAACGTCAGATCGGATGGCTTATCAGAGGAGGCGGTGGTGGTGTGGGAGGAGAGAGATGGAGGGAAGGTTGGAGGCTGGTGGGAAGGAACCAGGAGAGGGGGCTGAGGGTCATCGGGGGATACAATTTCCATGCGATCTGACATGTCTGACATGTCAGATCACATGGGGCTGTAGGGGAGGTGGTGAGTTTTCACAGGCGCCGCTGCCATTTTGGAATGGTCCGGGGGAGGGGTGGGGGTGGGAAGCAGATCCCCGGTATCGGGAGTCTTGGAGGGCTTAGGGGTCAATGTTTCACTTTCATCCGACATGTGTTTCCATGTCGGATGGAAGAGAAAGTATAACTCTTTTTTTTTGTAAAGCCATGATCGGTAACGGTGTTACAGGCCATCACATAACCAGTAAAGGGAAAAAAACTTCTCGATTCAAAATCTCAGGGATCTCAGCTACCCCCGGTAACTGAAACCCCGAAGATTTTGTGATGCTGGGGGGGGCACTAGAGTGCTTTTTCTGTACTTACATCTATAGACATAAGAACAGAATAAGTATCCTTTTTTTTTGGACGTCTAGAGACTGTGGGTCGTCGTTATTGGGTTAAACAATCATGCATCCATTTCAGCTTTTTAGTGTACAGCAGAATAGTACTCACATTTCCCATTGACTTACATTGGACTCGTTACTTGTAATGAATACGCGAGTATTAGAACCTACTCGATACAATTCCAGAGAGTCCGAATAATTCACTACTCGCTTATCCCATAAACACTAGCAAAATGCAAGGGTTCTGGGCATTTTCTGGAGTTGTTTTTTGCTTTCCCATTACTCATATTGCAAACTATAGAGTATCTTCAGGGAATAAGACCTGAAAAATGGACATGTCACTACTCTTGAATACTCTGCGTCTTTGGAAAACTGAAGCAGTTTAATCCCTTCACCCCCGGCCTTTTTTCACCTTCTTGACTAAGCCAAATTTTACAATTCTGAGCTGCGTCACTTCATAAGTTAATAACTGTGGAATGCTTCAACATTTCCACAAGATTCTGTGTCTTTTTATCAAGACACATTGATTGTACTTCATGATAGTGGTAAATTTAGGATATTTTTTACATTTGTTTAATAAAAATATCAAAACTTATAAAAAACGAAATGGGAAAATGTCGCAAGTTTCAAACTTGTAATTTTTATGACCTTTAGTCAGATACACATCACACAAAATCATTAATACATCACTTTCCCCACACGTCTACTTTATATAAGCACCATTTTTGAAACATACCTTAATTTTCTTTGTTAGGAAGTTAGAGGAGTTAACCTCTTATTGTTTGAATTAAAATCTACATATACATACAAATTAATTGAACTGGTATGATGCGAATTTGCAACAGTAGGCATTAAGGGGTTAAAAGTATATGGGCAATTCTCATTTTTCCAACAAAATTTACAAACCAATTATTTTTAGTGACCACATCACCTTAGAAGTGATTTTGAGGGGCCTATATAAGAAAATATACCCAAAAGTAATAATAATCTTTATTTATATAGTGCCAACATATTACACGGCACTTTACAATTCAGAGGTTCATGGTCAAACGGTCATAAATAACAATTGTAAAAATACAATACAATAATTAAAGCAAAAAATAAAGATGACCCTGCTCAAAAGAGCTTACAATCTACATTGAGATGGGGGTTACACAAAGTACAGGGACTTATTTACAATGATGGTCCAGGCATCTTGAGGAAATGGGGGATAGATAAAATGACATGAGTGGTCACCAGCCAATCTGTGTAGAGATTTTGGGTTTGGTGGAGTTTGAAGGAGAGTTATGTCCAGAGAAATAGTAAATGGGCTTTATACAGTATGAAGGACTTTGATTAGGAAGCATGATAGGTAAGTTGTGGACAGTCCTAATTTCTTGGGGTAGAGCATTCCAGAGAATTGGTGCAGATCAGTAGAAGTCTTGGAGCCGGGAGTGGGAGATTCGGATTAGTAGGGATGTTAGTCAAAGGTCACTTGTAGAATGTAGAGAATGGGCAGGTTGAATTGGAGAATGTGAGAACAAGCAATTTGAATTGGATCCTGTAGTGTATATGCAGCCAGTGCAGTGACTGGCACAAAGTGGAGGCGTCTGAATAACGATTAGCCAGATAGGTGATCCTGGCTGCTGCATTAAGGATGGACTGGATAGTGTAAAGTCTAGTGAGGGGCGGATTCTAGAGATGCTCTTCAGGTGCAAGCAACAAGAGTGGGTGAAAGATTGTATATGGGAGGTTAAGGAGAGATCAGCATCAAATATAACACCCAGACAGCGAGTCTGCTTCATAGGCATTATTGAGAGGGAGATGGCAGATTTAGAGAGGTTAGTGGAGGACAGGAGCAGAAAAAGTTCAGTTTTGGAAAGGTTGAATTTCAGATAAAGAGTGGACATGATGTTGGAAACAGTTAGACAGTCATTGGCATTCTTTAATACAGCGGGGTAAGGTGAGGGGCTGAAGTGTATAGCTGAGTGTCATCAGGATAGAGCTGGTACTGGAAGCCAAATCTGCTGATGGTCTGTCCAATAGGGGTCATGCAGAAAGAGAAAAGAAGAGGGCCAAGGACTGAACCCTGAGGGACCCCAATAGTGAGAGGAAGAGGGGAGGAAGTGGAACCAGCGAATGATACACAAAGAGCTGTCAGAAAGATAGGAAGAGAACCAGGAGAGAGCCGTATCCTATATGCTGATGGAGTGCAGCATAGCGAGTAGGAGATAGTTGTCAACTGTGTCAAAAGCTGCTGAGAGGTCAAAAAGAATAAGCAGAGAGTGGTCACCATTACTTTTTGCCATCAGAAGGTCATTAGCCACTTTGATGAGCAGTTTCTGTAGAATGTAGGGGGCGGACACTAGACTGTAATGGATCTAGAAGAGAGTGAGTGGAGAGGTCTCGGGTGAGGCGGGAGTAGACCAGGTGCTCCAGGAGGTTACAGATGAAGGGGAGATTGGAGACTGGTCTGTAGTTATTTGTGCAGAACTGGTCAAGACAAGTTTTCTTTAATAATGAAGTAATGATAGAATGTTTCAAGGAGGATGGGAAGATTCCAGAAGAGAGGGAAAGATTGAAGATTTTGGTTAGGTGAGTAGTGACGACCGGAGAGAGAGATTGGAGTAGATGTAAGGGAATGGGGTGAGTGGTGCATGTTGTAGGGTGAGAGGAAGAGATGAGTCAGGAGACTTCTTCTTCTGTGATAGTGTCAAATGTGGAGAGTGAGCCAGGGGACATGTGGGGGGAATGGGAGTAGCTGGGCTTGGAGATCGGGAGCTTTCCTCGTAAAGTAAGAACCCAGATCATCGGCACGGAGGTCAGTGATAGGGGCCTGCATTTTAGGATTGAGGAGGGAGTGAAAGGTGTCAAAGAGTTTCTTTTGTTTCGTGGATAGTGAGGAGATCAGGGTGGTGAAGTAGGTTTGTTTGGTGAGATGAAAGGGGCAGAGTTTTAGGTTCTTAACATAAATTTATAGTGGATACGTTTCATGGTGTGCGGGTCTTATCTAGAAATGTAGTGAGCAGAATCTTACACAACAAACTTTGTGATCCACTTTTTTCTCATTAGCCCTTAAAAATAAAAAATAAAAACTTGGGGCTAAAACAACATTTTAGTGAAAACAATGTAATTTTCCTTCTTCACAGCCCAATGATATAAAATTATAACATTCTGATACCTGTGCTGTCAATATTCTCACTCCATCCCTAGATTAATTCATTGAAGGTTGAAGTTAGTAAAATGGGGTTAATTGTGGGGTTCTGTTTTTCTTACATATCAAGTGCTCTGCCAAAGCAACATGGCTCCCCCAATGTAGCGCTCTTTCCCTTCTCCTTAAGAGCTTTGCGTTGTATCTCAAAAGTGGTTTTGACCACTTATGGAGAAAGTGTGTACTGAGGATAAATTGCACAACAAATTGTATGGTGCATTTTCTCCTTTTACACTTGTGAAAATACAAAATTTGAGGATAAAACATTTTTGTGGGAAAACTGATTTTTTATTTTCACGGCTCAATGTCATAAAATTTTGTGAACCACCTGAGGGTTCATGGTGCTCAGCACACATCTAGATAAGTTCTTTCACGGTATATTTTCCGACATGGGGTCACTTATAGGGTGTTTTCACTGTGTAGGAACATAAGCGGCTCTCCAAACACGACATGGCATCCGTAATAGATTCTAGCCACTTTTGCACTTCAAAAGTCAAATGGTGTTCCTTCCTCTTCCAAGTCTACCATGTGTACAAAAAGTAGTTTTTCACCACATATCAGTGTACTAGGAGAAATTGCACAACAAATTGTACAGTGCAATGGTATTCATCACCAAATGACCATCATCAAAATATGATTCCGAAAAAAAAATCATTATCAGTACGTGAATACATTATCAGAGCCATCAACAGTATATAAAAACGGCACCAGAAACATCATCAGTAATTTAAACAGTCACTAGAACCACCATCAGTACATGGATAAATAACCAGAACCACCATCAGTAGATACATGCATCATCAGAACAATCATCAGTACATGAATTTCACCAGAAGCACCATCAGTACATGAAAACATCACCAAGTCTAGTACACCCAGTCAATTATAATGTCAAGTTCTGATACATTTGTATCTTGCAAACCTATGGGTACCATCACACCTGGCGACGTCGCCGGAGATGTTAGCAGCGACGCACAGAAGCGCGCATGTTTTTGGCGCACCGCCAGCGTCGCCGTCGCATGTTTACATGCGTCGACACCTCCGGCGACGCACCGACGATCTTACAGACGCGATCGCCGCTGGGGTGTCTAAAAACTCCAGCGGCGATGCCTTAACATGGGAGCCTATGGCTCCCATCGCCTGTGAGATTGTCGTCCCCCGTTTACATGGGGCGATGTTTACACATCGCCCCAGAGTGGTCGCTGAGAAACCAGGCGACCACTCAAATGCATTGCCCACGCCTATTTACATTAGGCGATGCATCGGCGATGTCGGCAATGATAGGCCATGCCCCAGCGTCGCCTATAAAATCGCCGCCGACATCACCAGGTGTGACAGTACCCTATAACTTCCACTATGTCCTTTTCAATAGTAAGGAGTACTGTGAGTTGCTGTTATTAGTATTTATCAAACTGTGGACCATACAGGAACCATAGTACTGATGAGCCAACTTTCCCTGAACATGTTCGCCAATTTCAAATTTGGAACAAGATTGCAGATTAAGTTTGTGATTGGAATCTTGAACAATTTACAAAAACATCAATGAACGCGTTTTTTTTGGGGAAAAAGTTTGAAATTTTGCAATGGCCCTAAAACTTTCCCTGAATCTTTTGGTCCAGATGTGGCAGCAGCTTAGAGTCGAGGAACCTTACAATGTCCTTTAAACATCTGTTTAAGAGAGGTTTGTATTTTTTTTTTTTATCTTTTTTTTCATTATTTTTTTGGGAGTGCTAACCTTTATTATTGCAGAGGGTCAGCAGC
Source organism: Allobates femoralis (assembly GCA_033576535.1). Taxonomy (NCBI): domain Eukaryota; kingdom Metazoa; phylum Chordata; class Amphibia; order Anura; family Aromobatidae; genus Allobates; species Allobates femoralis. Next base: position 402,420,749 of record JARQOC010000006.1, on the reverse strand, counting down.
TTGCAAAGCCACCTCTTCTACACTTATCTGGTAGCAATTTGCATAAAAATAACATTTATCCATTATATGCTTTTCTTACATGGACTTATTGGTCTCTTCACAGTCATGAGACACCATAATATGGATATTCTTCTTGAAAATGTGCAGTCCCTTTATTTCCTTTCCTTACACACGTTTAGAATACAGATTTTTGTCATGTGCAGAAGTGTGTTATATATATGACTAATCTTGGACCTGTCTGTGCATTGTTGCCCACTAGCCTTATTCAACTTTCCAGATGAATTGGTCATGGTGAGCTGAAATAAACAATTTTCTTTTTCTTATTTGTCCTCCAAATATGTTAGGCTTCAATAATCACTCCCCCAAACTGCAAGCGTAGGTGTTACCTGTGGTTTGGGGAAAGGGATTTATAAGTCAAGTGCCCTCTGCAGCCCACCCCATGGAGGAGTTAATGAGGAACTAAGCAACAAAATTGGGCAAATATTAATATCCTGTAAGTGATTGGGTCCTGGCATTGAAAGAGAGAGGCCCCTAGGCAAAGGAAAGACACTTCACTGCAGAGACTGAGGAGGCTAGCACCATCTTGGGATTGCCGTACACTATGTTACCATGTGCCTACATCTGCAGCTTGGAGATATTATGGATCCACCCCAAGGCATGCCTGCTCTGGAGGGCCTGATCTTAGTCAACACCCCAGGGGCCCGAGGGTGCTTCACCAGAACCAGAGCAGCCCACAGAGGAGATTGCTTCAATATATCTGAGCTGAATAATTACTATGCTACTAGAATTGGGCCTTATATGCAGCAAGGTAATGCTATTGCCCCATGCCTGAATTGGTCCCAACAGAACGCAGCTCTGAGTCAGGAGGTCAGCTGTTCTGTATTCCAGCAGGGAACAGCACAGATCAGAGTCAGGATCTTACAGCATGCCTGGCCTTATTACACCTGCAGCCAGTGCCGCAGCTGGTGCATAGGCAAATCTAGGAGGAGGTAGTAGTGTCAGAAGCCCCTGTTTCACTGCTTTTGTAGCACCCCCACCAGAGGCCATGGGCTGGGAGAATGCCATGTGGCAACCCCTACTCTGTCCAAGCAACTATCCTAGTAGGCCTGAACCACCCTGGCCTGTCTTGTTTCTGAAAGAAATTAGGCTCTCTGATACTATTGCCCGAGAATAAATGCAGGTTGCCAAGGAAAACAGCTTTCATGAGCATTGTGCCCAGGACTTGGTGGCATCATTCTTCCAAAAGAAGGAGAATGAGTTCCTAGCCAAAGATGGGACTGGTGACAGGTACTATGTGAACTGGTCCACCCTGCTGCGTGAGCATCTACCTCCGCACCATGTATGTTTGGGAGGTGGTCACCTTCATTAGGGTAAAGGGCGACAAAGTGTGGATTGTGGTAGGCATTAGTCGGGTTGCCACCACGGACAAATTTGAAGACTGGCAGCAGAAGGCGACTTTGAGAGGATACATCAGCTGCAGAGAAACCCACAGGGGCCAGAAATCCTGAAGGACCCATATTGCCCAAGTTCCAACCATGTCTCCTAGAGGGGGTTACTGTCCTCTAATTCCTTTGTCCTCTTCTTCAACAATGATCATCGATAGAGTTTTTTTACCAGGCTATTTGCGCTCCCAGAGGTCTATGATCCAAAACTTCTTATAATTCATAAAGGGTTTTTATTATTTCTCAAGAAAAGCACATACAACGCGTTTCGACAGTAAAAAATGTCTTCCTCAGGAAGTTAACAAGACCTAAAAAAGGTGAGTGCCATCTACATCCACCTACGATCTAATTATACATTTACATTTAGATTGGTGCGTTTTATTTCTTTCCTTTCCTTCTACCATCAACAATAATCATGATGGGGTGTGCTTAGAGGGCATACTCCTGGAGGAGTAGACTCTGTGATCTCCCGAGACCGTCCGGCCGTGGACTACAGTATAGAATGGCCACGTCCATCCCGGGCAGCAATGAGATACATGTTAGAAAGTTTTACTCCAATTAAAGAGGATTAACCCTAATAAAGGCCTGTCGTTGAGTCGCTGACCCATTCTGGAGTTGCCCTGTTGGTCACATAAGGACTGATTTTAGTTCTCAGAAGAGCGAGGCCTGTTTTTTCGTTAATGTAATTTTTCCTCTTCTCAAGTTTAGCACGGGTTGTGCTTCCTCCAGCTGGATTAGCGAGATTTCATCTTTCAGGCTACACCTCAAGGCCATAATGAACTACACCCTTAATGGACTGTGCCTTTAATATATAATATATGGCTCATTATCTTGATGGCCTATTAATAAAGTCTACTGATCCCTGTGGAACTTACTTATATACTGTGTATATTTATATGTGTCTTTTAGAGACTGTGCTAACTAGTGTCTATTTTAAAGTTATCACTGTTTGTGTATTATAAATGTGAACAATTAATCATGTACCAACATGTGCTTTTAAAGATGCTACAGTTAAGCTTTTTTTACTTCACTTCTTGTGTGCTCAACTGTTTCTGCAAAATAAGAGGTACCTGCCCTGTCTCTCTGGAGGTAGCCAGGGAACAAGAGGAATCCTCAAGCCCTTTAACCACAACTGTGGCTCTCCCTGGACCCTCTTAGGCCCTGTGCCTATGGTGCGTTGTTTGAAGTTTTTTTTTACGCAGATTTTGAGAATGCCTCAAAATCTGCATTCTATCCAGATGCTAGCAAAGACTATGACAGCTCAGAAGTGCTGTGCCCACATTGATTTATTTCCTTGCAGATGTGGTTCAGATTTCTGTTTTTCTGCACCAAATCTTCAAGTAAAAAACAACAACTTTGGCACAGCACTTCTGAATTGTCATAGACTTTGTTGGTTTCAGGATAGACATGCAGATTTTGATACTTATTCTCAAAATCTGCTTCAAAAAGCTTCAAACAATGCACCATGGCCCTTACATATAGGGGGTCACATTCATGGAAAGTATCCCCCATATGCTGTAACAGCAGGCATGCAGGCACTGGTGAGAGTGTGACAAGCCGTGCCATTATGAGACTCAAGTTCAAACTCAAGGAGTCACACGGGGCTATCCAACAAATTTGAACTACACTGCACTCCCTGACATCACCGAATCTCACACACGCTGTCTCACAATGCGGGTGAGGTATACCCACTACCTCTCATGTGATATCGCGGCTCTCGCTAGACTACATGTGTTATAGTGTTGAGGCTTCTGAGGTTATCACAGGTCATACAGCGGGATTCCCTGCTACGTGATACCCACTGTGCAACCTGAGACAACCTCAGGAAAGTCACAGCTTGTTACACTGCCGAGAGCTGTACAGTGCCTGCTGTCCCATCATATTGGGGATGCAGTCATTGATCTTGCCCCCATATGTTGGGACTACTTCAGCATTTATTGGGTTTCATATTTTTTTTGTTTGTTTTTTCAAACTATATTTTGCATCCTTTTTTCGGAGGGGGACATTTGGGTCAATTTTAATTGAAAAAGATGGTGAAATTAATTTTCAAATAAAATATTAATTGGTGTGGTTATTTAAGTCCTTACTGCCTTGGTTAGTAATTTCGGGTATCTTATTGACACCTTGACATTACTAACCTCTAGGTTTGCTGTCAGATGACATTAACCCCTTATTACCCATCTGCCTCTGGCACCATTGTATGTAACTGCCAGTTTTGGCATCTCTCATGGAGACACCAATTTTGGGGTGGCTGTGGGCTGCAATTTTTAGTGAGGGGGGCCCCAGAACGCTTGGGCCTCACCACGCTGAGTATTCCAGCCTTCAGCTGTCCAGGTTACCTTGATTGGCAATCAAAAATATGGCGACACACACACACACACACACATTTTTACAATTATTAATTTAGTTTTACAGTAATCTAATTTCAGTTTGGTTGCCATACTGGCAAACAATCACAGACGCGGGTGAAGAGGGTTGGCGAGGCTACATCTGACTTTAACCAATCAATAGGGTGGAAGTAGCAAGGTTTATGAGCAGGAATGGAAGCAGGGTGACAATAGTGCTGAAGCTTGGTAAGTAATAATCTAGGAAATTAATGACTGAGCGGGTCTCCACTGTGAAATGATTTGAACTGTGTTTGGCAGCTTTTGGGTTGCTTGGAAGGTGCTTTCTAGGCTGTTGAGTTTAGCCTCCCATTGATTTGGATGCGGTTTGGAAGTTCAGCAAAATGTTTGCCGATCTATTTGCCGAACATATGACTGTTTAGCGAACAAAGCTGAACCTGAGCTTCTCTATCAACAAGTAAACATTCACATCCAAGTCCCTTATAGGTGACAATTTCTCTGATTAAGTAGTTTCTTTAATTTTGTCTCCTAGTCCAGATGCATTGGTGCTGCTTCACATTCACATGGTGACTTTTCACATCTTCACTGCCAACTTCCCTCTTCTCCCGTAAGGTAGTGAATCAGCAGGAGTGCACAGGAACACACAGACAACAGACAAGGAAACAAATGTGACAGAACTGAAAGTAAAAGGTCCTTAACCCCTTCAGCATTGAAAAAAAAAGTACAAACAGAAGATAACAGTCAAGTTAGCTCAAAAGAGGACCTGCAATTCATTAAACAATTGATCCCAGGTCCCCGAAGGGTAGTATCAGGATGCGACACACTGATTACACATAGCTAGCACCTTATACAATATCCCTATAGCTAGCCTCTTATGTCAGAACAGAATGAAAATAAAAACGCTTATGGTACCTTCACAAGCCACAATCTCGGCTGGGAATCCTACTGGCGATATGTTCCCCCGGAACAATCGCTGTGAAATCGCCTCACAGTTGTGGCGTGTGTTTGGGGAATTTTGCGGCTATAAATCGCCTCTCGCCTGTCACCTGATTCCTGAGCACTGCTCTGAAATCAACCTCAATCATAAAGGCGATAGTTCCGTGTTGTGGCGTGTGAACGGGCGATAGTGATGGAATCAGTGTCGTCTATGATTTCCCGTAGGTGTGCCACAGCGTGCTGTAGTCCGCGCCCCGTGTGAACTGATTGGTGTGGGCTACTGTGTTCCCATTGGCTGTCAATTGACACCACGCCATATTTGAAGAGCTGTCCATCCAGCACCACACAATGGCAATAGCGTCATGTATTAGCCAGCCTTCCAGAACAGGCTGACCAATCGTAATGCTGTTGCGTGGTCCAATGAGCACGTATGGGTCGCGGTGTAAACCATTGTGGCATGCCTATCTCTTCACCGCGCTGAACATGAACGCTCACATTGCCTTTGGGATTGTGGCGTGTGAAGTTGTGAGGGAATTCCACCAGATTGGTTCCGCTGTGGGTGAGGCAATTTTCGGGGCGACACATCACCTTTCTTTCAGGGCGACATTGCGGTGTGTAATACGGCCATCGGCGATCTGAGGCGACCATGAAAAATGTGCACGCGCACGTTAGATTGCCTCATATCGCCAGCCGAGATTGCGGCATGTAAAGGTACCATAATAGTCACCTAACCCAGGGTGCATGTCCTGCACAGCTCTATCTCCTTTTCCACTGACTACCACTGCTCGACCTGTGAGCCCGCACCTCGACCATCACTGTGCTGCATGATCGCGGCCATATGAAGACAATGGGGGGCCGCAGGCATTCAGCAATGTCAGTATTTGTTTTCTCAAACTAAGGAGGAAATAGCACCCTAGGCAATTGCCTACCCCTCTCCTCCTTTTCCTAGCCATGGAAAAATTGATTTTTTTTTTATTTACACAGTTCAATGTTATGAAATTATGTAAAGCACTTGGGTGATCGAAGTGCTCACCCGACATCTAGATATATTACATGAAGGGTCTAGTTTCCAAAACAGGGTCCCTTGTGGGGGATTTCCACTGTCACATCAGAGGCTGTCCAAACACAAAATGGCTTCTGCTAACAATTCCAGTCAATTTTGTATTTCAAAAGTCAAATGACAGTCTTTCCTTTTCGAGCTCTGCCATATGGGGTATTGACTTACTCAGGCGAATTTGCACAACAAATTATATGGGCAAAAGTAAAATTTTCATTTTTTCCTTCCACATTGCTTTAGTTTGTGTGGAGCAACTGCAGGATTAATAAACTTCTTGAATGTGGTTTTGAGCAGTTTGAGGGGTGCAGTGTTCAGAATGGTGGCACTTTGGGATGTTTTATGTCACATAGACCCCTCAAACTCACTTCAAATCTGATTTCATCCATAGAAAAATGGTTTTGTAAATTTGTTGGAGAAATTCCTGATAAACTTTTAACCCTTCTAATTTCCTACCAAAAATAATGTTTCAGTAATTGTGCTAATCTAAAGTAGACATATGGTACTGTATTTTTTGGATAATAAAATATACTTTTCCCCCCTAAATTGGGGAATAATCCGGATATAGTTACCAGAGGGTGCAGTGGCAGTGTAGCAGGGTCAAAAGAGGTAGGGTCGCTGGTGCACGAGGTTGGTAGCAGCACAGTAGGGCAATGATACGGGCCCATGGTTGACAGGAAGGGGTGTCCCAGCAGGTAAGCGGCGGGTGCCATTGGTGTCCCGGCAGTGGATGTGATGGGTGAATGGAAAATTCCTGTGGAGGCAGCACATGAGCAGACTGAGACCTTGGAGAGCCGAGATCTCAATCAATACATGCAGCATTGCCCCACCATGCCGCCGCTGATGACCTCATGCAATGGCAAGTCTGACCCTGCATCCTTTGACCCTACTCCACCGCCACCGTGCCCCCTGGGTAAGATACACTGACTATAAAATGTACTTTGGAATATTAGATAGACCACCCTTTTTAAAATTCAAAATTATTTTTTTCCCTACTTTCTTCCTCTAAATTTGGTGTCTGTCTTAAAATCTGATGCATTTTATAATCCGCAAAATATGGCAAATATTATTTGGTTAACTATGTTGTGTGATATAACTGTCTGTTTAAGAGCATGAAAATTAAAAGTTTGAAAATTGCTAAAAGTTTGCCAAATTTTGGATATTTTAACAAAAAAATGCAAACAAAATTTGTCCTAAATTTATCACTAATGTGGAGCACAAAGGGCTGTGGTGCCCAGCAGCTGGGCCAGTGTTCAGGATTGCGGTGGCTGCACCCGATACTGTAGCCCTTGCTCACGTTGGTAAGGGAAAGTAAAAATTCAGTAAAATAAATAAAAGATGAATAAGAGTTTATGATGACAGTTGGAGTTTCCAGCTAGTAATGACAGCCACTGCATGTTATCCTCAGGAGATAGGTGTTATGGCAGTAAAGATGTCTAACCCTCTACAACCAGGGCTGTGTCGCGGTTGCAGGGGCCAGAGTACTCGACCATCCAGGCACAGGTGATTCATAGTCCAACAAGATTGCAGCATGGCCAGCACAGAGGTATTCAGAGTCCACTTTGCTGAAACACAGGGTATTTAGCATTCCTTGCTGCCTTCTCTCCTCTAAAACATGTTACCCCTGTATCCTACTAAGTGTTGTTTGGTTGCAAGTGCCAGTAGGCAGGTGACTGCGGGTTCTGTGAGCGACAGACTTGCTGGTCCTCTAACCCTATATAGTTCCTGGAGCATGGGGAGGGTCCACTAAGGTAGCCACTTTACCTGAAGCCCAGCGACCTCCAGTTTTAAGGCTTATCTTGAAGAATCCAAACCAAAATGGGGCTGGTATTCCTTCTGCAGCTAGCTCCTCTGTCCGACTTGAACAGCTTGAAGCAGATTTGTGCCCTCGGGCCTGGGGCTAGCATCTAACTCCACGTGTAGTACGTACTAGCTCCCCTGCTGCTCGACTGGATCTCTTGAGAGCTGTCTCCTTCTTGCCTCCCACCCCTAAAGTAATTCCTCCCTTCATCCAGTAGGTAGGGACTGCCCTAAATGTGGTTTTTTTCCACCCAGCACCTCCCAGGCCTGGAGCTTGGAATGTGTTGAGTGCGAATGGAGGTCTCGGCAAAGCTTTCTCCTCTTACTTCTGGGGTATGGTACCATATATGTAAAATGCATGCAATACCAATAGTGGAAGCCTGACCGCAGGGGCACCACATTACCCCCTTGTCAAACTCAACACATCCACAGGCTGCAACAAAAATGCAAAGGTGCTAGGCAAATCACATCATTTTTTTTCTTTTTCATAAATAACAAGTAAAAACATCTTGTCTTTATGCAAGGCACATGACTTGAATGTTACAAACCGCATAACAAGTATATAAAAAAATTTTCATCGAATTTTTGGAAACAGCACAAGGGTTGCACATTGTAGTGCTGTGGTGGATTACCGCCCCAAACAACCTTTCATTGAGGTATCGTCCCTGGGCGTGGCTACAGGGCACACAAATCATTATTTACTTAATCTTAGGCCACACCGATGGTTTTTAAGTTCAAAACTTTCATCAAAGTGCAACAGTTCATGAGTGACACTTTGTTGTCCCGTTCTGAAAACCAGCAGGAAAAGCACCTGAAGAGGCCAATTATTTACATGTGAGTCCTGGTCACCACATAGTCCTTTGACCATAATTGTCTATATAAGCCTAAAACTAGGGCATGGATAGCCGACTTTGGAAAACACACTTACATTATACTTTATATTATCTCAACTTAGGCTGGGACTGAAACATAGAACACTTCAAGCATAAAACAGTAGCAGCAAACATAGATAAGATGACAGCCTAGTCGATGAACGTGCTGCTGCCGCCAATGGGTGACGGTAGTGGGGTTTGAGGGCATCCCACGTTAATGGTGCAATGCGGCATTGTTACATTATTAGTTGGCACTGTTGGTGCGGGAGACACAGTCACTTGACTCTCACTGGTGTTATAGTGGCTCACACAAGTACTGTATGGCAGGTCTGGCTCGGGTCTGCCAGAAAAGTGCTGCATCTCTGACAATGGGGTTCTGTTGCGGGGACGGACATCCACACTTGATGTACTGCGGTGACTTCACCCACAAGTACTGGTCATGATCTGACAAGCACCTTGTTGACTTTAAGGGCTGTTCTGGGACCAGCTTTTTAATGTTGCAAGCAAACCAGCATTTGTTGGCCCAGAGGGTGGTATACTTGGCAGTGTCACCTGGGCATAATGTGCGCAGCTGTTTGTTACCATACTTTGGCAATACGTCTCTTCTTGACACAAATATGTCTTGGTAGAATCCTAGCTCATTTATAAAGCCAAAACCTCTTTTCTTGTTGAAGTCAATAACTATGCCTGTCCGCCTATGGCTTGGGTCATCACTCATGGTTTGCCTGAACTTTTCATTGGATGCTAGGTCTTTTGCTTTGACTGCTGCTTGCCTATAACTTTCAGAGATGGGATAATGGTGGGCCTCCTCTGTCTCTGCTTCCTCTTCTCTGTAAGCGAACAGTTCAGGATGGGGCACCCAGATAGTTTGTCGTACTGCAGCTGCTTTGACAGTTTCTAAAGTGCAGGTGGCTTCAGCCTGGACGGGCTACTGTTCTGCCTCATCCAGGGGGTCAATAGTGGCTTCTGCTCCACAGGTATTGGCTTCCCCCCTGCCTCTGTGCCTATGGCTCAGGCTCTGATGACGCTGAATGGCTTAGGGTCTGAACGGCCACATCTTTCTTTTTCATGTATCTCTCCATAAGGGTGTGCTAAGACCCATATGGGCACTGAAGGGGGGGGCCACTACTAGCTGCAGGGCCATAACAGGGCAGACAGGGACAGGGATTGATTGTAATCTTACCTGCTCCGATGATGCTGCAGTCTCTGTGAGTTCCAGCATGGACGGGGTCTCCTCAGGTGCAGCAGCAGGAGCGGTCTCATCCGGTTCCTTATTCCCCTTACTTTCAGGCTGCACAGCAGGAATCTCTCTACCTGGCAAGGACGACGCTTCAGTAAGCGGTGCAGCTGTGGTGTCGGTCTTCTCCTCCGCATTCGGCGGAAGGATCACCGTTGCTGGGGTCAGTGCTCTGGCTACACATGTGGCCTCTGGCTGCAGCAGCGTGGATGGCTCTTACTCTTCTCCCTCATCCTCTGACCAGGCATAGTCATCATCATCAGTATCTGGGACAGGGTTGAGGGGTGCATACTGACTAGTTGCTAGGGAAGCATTCATCTGGTGCTCAGTGGGTCCCATAGAAAGGGCTGGCACAGCAACCTCCACGTATAGCGCAGATTGTGGTCGGCGACTCATGTCTGCATACCTCCCCTCTACTCAGCCGATCCCATAGGCAGATCTGCTCTCCATTCTGGTCTTTACTTTTACTGTATCTATTGCACAGATCCAGGGTACAAGCACCAGCAGTCATGTGGTCCAGCCAGTCTGAGAAGAACTGATGTCTGCTCTGCTGCAGTGAGTTATAGTGGCCTTCCTGTTGCTTTGTCTCTGTGGTTTCTAAGTGCCTTGGAGCTCCCCTATACTTCTAAGTGCAGTGGATGACCTCCAGCCAGGCACGCAATGTCGACCTTGTGAGCAGCTGTATCTCCTAACAGCTCTCAAGCCCTATTTGTTACTGTGCCTTGGAAAGTCCCACAGTGTGTAGCTACAGGACATAAAGTCCAGTAACCTCCAGATTCTGTTACCAGGTCCTGAAAACCTGGCATCCTAGGCAGTGGCGCACCCAAGGGGGGGGACCTACGTGGCTGGACCCCCCCCTTTGGATGGCCCTGAGAAGCTGGGGGGGCCCACCGGTGCAGTATTAAGCATTAATTAGGTATTCACATTTACAAAAATCGCTTGGCTTTTAGGGGGGCTTTGCCCCTCGGAACCCCGCTGGGGGGTGACACCCTCCTTTCAGGGCCGGTGTGTGTCTCTTGGACCCCTACCTTGGGAAATTTCTGGGTGCGCCACTGATCCTAGGCCCGGTTCCCTTGCTGCAGCTCGTCCTTCAGAGCAGCCTCCCAGCCCCTTCTGCCTGATGTGAAAAGTGTTAGATGCTTTGGATTTCCAGCAGAGGACGCCTCAGTTCTCCCCAGACATGATATTACAATGATGTACATGAAATATCATCTGGGCGCCACACTAACATGAATCCAATATGTGAAAAAAAACAATGTCAAAATCACTGGAATCCATTGAAGTGTTCCAGAGATATTACCTCATAAAGTGACACCAGTCAGAATTGAAAAAATCGGCCTGGTCATGAACGTGAAAACAGGCTGGGGGTGAAGGGGTTAACGTTCCACAGAAATGTAGGCAACAATAAAGAGTTGGTGCAAAGATTCACAGTGGTCGATGATCACTGTAATGGGAGAGGGAGTACCACATCTTAATTGAAGGGGCTTCTCTTTTCATTAGCCATCATGGCATGACATCAGATGTGCATCACGCCCCAATAATGATGTCACACCAAGATGGCAAATAACATAAAGTGCTCCAGACACCATCAGGTAAGAAGCAGTAATCCTTTTGGCTTCCAGTGACCACATACCACTGATCAGCTATATAATTATATAATAAGGTAAGCATAAGTGAGAAATTTCTGATGACTGCACCTATGTCAATTCACCATGAGGTTAAACAAGCAGAATGCAGCGTTCCTATATGTTGTTTTGTCCTGTGTTCTCACATCATCTGGTAAATAACTGGAGGTGGCAGGAGTCACTAGAGGCCTTAATGAGAATAGAAAACTAGCTCTCCTGCTCCAAATCCAACCTCTCACTGTACTCACCATTAGTTAATTGCTTAATTAATATCCAAGATGACATGAAAGGACGAGGAGCATGTTTCTATAATTACTCATTCAGCCTGTAAAGGCATGTTCTCTATGGAGTATCCCACCTAACATACACTATGCTGCACTCAAACCATTGAATAAACTGATCTCTCCTTCATCACTGTATCCAGAAAGTTACAAAGTATAATGCAATTAACATTCTATCTTGTACATATATATGTATATATATAGTTTTGTTTAATACCGTAGTTTTTATTTAATACTCTTTATGTTCTTCAAAATATGATAAGAGGCTTGAAAATAGATTGTATTACTATAATATTGAGTCTGTAAAAAAAAGTACTATAACCATGCTACTGTTATACAAGAAAAGAACTACTCTGATACTGTCAATATGTTGAACAAAATATCTGCTATAATACTGATTATTCTGTACAAGAATACAACTGCTATATTACTGATCCTTTTTTAGTAATCTATAGTTAATATAATTCCAGTAGCGTATCTACCGGAGTGGAGCGGATGCTCCGAGCCCCGCAATCTCAGGGGCCCACCCGGACCTATCGCTACTTTCAAGTGTATGTGCGTGCACCGTGTGCCGGTACTCTGCGGAAGAACAGGGGAGACTCAACCACTCTGCTCTACCACTCTCCATTCTGTAGGTTGCAGATCACTTCAGGCCTGTGGTCTACAGGACAGCGAGGAGACTCACGTACGCAGTGGAATGTGGAGCAGCAGGGTGATGTCATCACGCTGGGACTCTTCGTGCTCTCGCACGTTAACATAAACGTTGATCCTGTCTGCTGGCAGATTCTTCGGGATCCATAGGTAGGTAAGTGTAACATGTGTTTTGTTTTTCTTTTTTTGCACGTGGGGAAATACTGGGGAAATATGAAAGTGCATTATAATCTACGGAGGTGCATTATACAGTAATCTATGGAGGCTGCGTTATAATATATAGAGGCTGCGTTATAATCAATGGAGGCTGTGAAATAATCTACGGTTGCTTTATTATAACCCAGGGAGGCCGCATTATAATCTATGGAGGCTGCATTATAATTCATGGAGTTGCTTTATAATCTATGGAGGCAGCATTATAATCTATGGATTTATGGGGGTGCATTATAATCTATGGAGGATGCATTATAACATATGAAGGCTGCATTATAACATTTGGGGGCTGCGTTATAATCTATGGAGGCTGCATTATAGTCTAGAGAGGCTGCATTATAATCTATGGAGGTGCATTATAATCTATGGAGGCTGTATTATATAATTCATGGAGGTGCATTATAATCTATGGAGGCTGTATTATAATATATGGAAGTGCATTATAATCTATAGAGGCTGCATTATAATCTATGGAGGCTGCATTATAATCTATGAAGGTGCATTATAATCTATGGAGGCCACATTATAATCTATGGGGGTCCATTATAATCTATGGAGGCTGCATTATAATTAATTAAGGGGCTTTATAATCTATGGAGACTGCATTATAATATAATGGAGGCTGCATTATAATCTATGGTGGTACAGTGGCTTCCCTGCGGTCCAGTCGGCACTAGATGTTGCAGCAACCGGGATCAGTAAATAAAGTCACCCAAACACACACACAACACACTCCGATCCCAAGACTAGGGACTCTATACCCAGCAACGGGACGGTGGGAAGAGACAAGTGGAGGGTGGAGAAGTTAGGACAGGAAACTGTCAGGGGAGGAAGCAAAACCAGAAAACACCACAGGAAGTAGTTCAGTTCAGTTAGTCAGTTAGCCAGTTCAGTCAGAAGGAGAGAACACCATTATTACACAAGACTGAAAGGACACGGACCTATACCATCCTTAGGCTGTTCCGTGTCCCGGACTACAGACCGTAGACAGAAGTAGTCCTAGGCACACAGGTAGTGAGCAATCCACCTGTGTGCCCGAATTAATGGGAAAGTTGAAGGACTGGGCAGAAAATAGGGTGCCGGCTCTGAGGTGGCCAGGACGCTCCACGCTCCAACGACAACACCGGTCTGTTGCGAGGTCTTTATGTCCCGTGACCTAAATCCCGTCACAGCGAAGAGAAGGCCGCCGTATTAGGGCCAGGGGAACAGGCAGGTCGCCCAACAAAGGACCATGGCCGCTGGATCGCAGCTTTGCATGCAGAAGGGTAAGGTAAAGAGGCCCATGGAAAGGAACACAAAAGGGGGTGTCCTGGACCAGCCATCCTGGCTGCTAAAAGACTACCGGAGCCACCACTGCACTGTCTTGCAACTTGAACATATGCCGAGAAAGCCAAGTAAACCGGGTTGAAGCTCAGTGTGTGTGTCGAGCACACTGGGACGAGGGTACTCGGTACCGGACCGTGTCTGCTACGGGGGAAGTCACGGGTGGTCCTGGTCCGGACCTTGTCCCGGGCCCTGGCAAATAAAAGGGTGTATTTACAGGGGAGAATAGTCTATCGTGACGCCACCCACTATATGCGGCCAGTGATGGGGTCGCCGCTGCTGCAGAACCTCCGGGGATGATGTAGTGGCAGCATAGATGGTATAGTTCCAGTGGGTAGAACTGTATTCCCCGGGGCAGTGATGGTATAGTCTATAATGGATATGGATGGTGAAGACGGGGTTAAAGAACACACACTCACGTTTTGTAGTAAAAGGTGCAATTCTTCTTTTCTCCTGATGCTGCAGCTTCTTCTAATCTGTGTGCAGAGCTGGCAGGCTTGTAGCTCTGCAGGTGGGAGCTCTCTGCTGCTGGATGTACGGCAAAGGTTGCAATCAATACACAGACTCACAGTTTTGCTGTTTTCCAAAGCTTTACTGCGGATGTTGTTGCAGATTATAGTCCACGGAGTCTGTAATGGGGCTAAGCTCTCTTCCCACCCTGTCCGGGTCATCAGCTTCCTTGTGCTGCGCTGTGTGTGTGTCCTGAGCTGCTGCTTCTAGCTGAGCTGCTGGGACTTCTCACTTCCTCTCTGTGTTCTGCTGGTACCACTTGGCTACGCAACTTGAGTCCTCTGTGCTGTGCTGACCCCTACTTGTTGCTTTGCACTGGTGCTATGGGCATCTAGAAATCCCACTGTTCCTGGATTCACTGTGCTGTGGGTGCCAGACACAGTACCGGATCCGGTGTCCGTTCTGTGCGCTCTTCTGGGGCGAGTGAAGGTATCACTCCAGCTCCCAGACGTGTTCCTCAGTCTGTAGTTCTCCTGTTCCTCCGACCCTTGCTGGGCCTGCACTGAGCTAACTCTGCTCTAACTGTGCTCTTCTCAGCACTGCACCGTGCTGAACTGAGCTCTTCCCCATGAGCAGGAGTATTTAAGAGAGCAGGTTGTGCTCCCCCTCCTGGCCCAGAGGTGCTAGTGTTTGTCAGTGTGTAGTGGGGAGAGAACCCATGTGATGTTATTGTGGCACATTAACCCATGGGGTGCCACATGTGAGACTATTAGTTCTGAGCTTGGGGAGAGGTAGACTGAAACACCGGGCCGGCAGCAGGAGCCTGCCCGAGAGTGTCCCTGATCCATGCCGGAGGCCAGCTCAGTCCCACTGGCCTCTCATTCCCCAAATTACCTCCACGGACTATACAGTTGCCGTGGGGACCTGCTCTTCCCGTGGAGAGCTAAATCATTGTAGCTGCTACTCCCATCATCCCCAGAGGCAGGGACGTCGCTATGCATTAAGAATCGGGGCTGCAGCCCCGATTCTTATGCATAGAGCCCCGAATCTCGCCGGCGGCAGGGCCAGGGCCGCACCATTCATGAGCCGACCTGCTAGCAAACATAGGGCTGCATCCCGTGGATGCCGCGCCGCTTCTGAAGTCCCGGCCGCTGCGTCCGGCCACTTTCTGTTAAGTCCCGGCCGCTCTACAGCACAGCTTGGCAGGGGGCGGTAACAACATCACTGAGCTGTGCAGAGCGGCCGGCAGACACACGCTGAGAGGAGACTGGAGCAGCTCACTGAGGACTGAGGAGAGAGAGAGGTGAGTATTTATGGGTTTTTTTTCTACACTGATGGGGAGACTATGGGGATACAGTGCAGGGGAGATCATATGGCTGGTGCAGGGCAGGGGAGATCACATGGCTGGTGCAGGGCATCAGAGACCAGAGTGGCAAGGGGCCCCGGAGCTAGGGAAAGTCAGTCCTGACAGGAGGAGGTGCAGGGACAATGTGCTGCAGATGAGTATGAGTATGCTGATAATGCTGCTGCTGGTTGTCTGTATAGTCACTGAGGGGGGAGGGAGAGGCACTCAGTGTGGCCCCCTCTGCTCTTTTTGCTGCTGCTGATCCATGGAGAGAGAGGGAGCAGGACATTAACCCTATCATACCCTCCATAAGAAGGAGGGGGCTGTGCAGTGTGTCCCTGATCCAACCATATCACTGCACACAGGGACATCTGTGCCTCATCTCCTATCAGCCAATCACAGATTTCACTTTATAAGCACATCTGTGATTGGCTGCCAGCAGATGATAGTGTCCCCTGTTCCCTGGAGCTGCAGATTGCTGGAGCATGAGACATCTGTGGCCCCTCTGACACCATAGAAAGATTCACAGCCTCTGGGGAAAACTGTGTAACAATATTTTTTTTAATAATTTCTCTAAAACTTAATTTCTGTATGCGCATGTTGGCAGTAGTAGTTAACTTGCCCCGTGGGGGCTGTGGGGTACTTGTCTTCAAGTGTCTGGGGTGACGTCACAGTGGTGTGACCCGGCCTGTGGCCACCCGGATGGGCAGTCAATAAAAAGGGGGTTAAAGGATTAGGGAGTAGTTTGTCATGACGCCACCCATGGTATGCAGCTGTAGTGGCCGCTGCTGCAGGCCGTGACCTCTGGGGATGATGGAATGGCAGCTGGGATGGTGTCGCTCCCCACGGGTGGAGCAGATGCCCAGGTCATCCAGAGTAATGGACTGTTAGGGTTCTGGGGAGCCAGCGGGGCAGATCGTGCTGCAGGGAAGGATCAAGACCAGTGGCGTAGCGTGGGAGGGGGCGGTGGTCCGCCCCAGGCGGCACGTGTGTGGGGGCGGCAGCAGGGCTGTATTTAAACGGCAGGTGAGCGCAAGCGTTTTTTTGTTTTTTTTCTTTACCTCCCTCCCCAGACTCCATATGAAAACTGGAGTCTTTGTGGGGGAGGGAGGGTGTTGCCGCTGGTAGTGCATTGTCGCCCGGCCGCGGCACCTGCATGTACTGTGCCCCCTCCTGGCCCCCAGCGCTGAGAGCGATCACGCTGACAGGAAGGCGCTGGGAGCTCTGCTGCTTCCTGTCCCGTGATGGCTCCAAGTGCTGGTGCGGTGGAGGCGGCTGCGGTGCTGGCGGCTCCTCCACCCAGCTGGCCCCCCATGGACCCGGAGTGGTGAGGGAAACTGTGCAGGGGATAGGGGACAGCGGAGCAGAGGAGAAGAGGACAGGGGGGCAGAAGGACAGGAACAGGGGGACAGAGTAGAAGAGGACAGGGGGGCAGAAGGACAGGAACAGGGGGACAGAGAAGAGGACAGGGGGGCAGAAGGACAGGAACAGGGGGACAGAGGAGAAGACGAGCAGCTGGAGGGACAGAGGAGAGGAGGACGGGTGTTCAGCAGGACAGTGGAGAGGAGGACAGTGGTGCAGGAGGACAGAGGAGCAGCAGGAGGGACAGAGGAGAGTAGGACTTGGGTGCAGGAAGGCAGAGGAGAGGAGGACGGGGTGCAGGGGGACAGAGGAGAGGAGGAAAGGGTCCAGGGGGACAGAGGAGAGGAGGACGGGGGTGCAGGAGGGACAGAGGAGAGGAGGACGGGTGCGCAGGAGGAGTGGGGCTGTGTGTGGTGATAATAGCAGCTGTACCAGGTGTCTCTGCCTCCATGCGGCAGCCTCCAACTTCCTGTGTTGGCAGGGTGTGGCATGCTGGGAATTGTAGTTCTCCTACCTGTTCTGGCATTACTGTATTGTTTCTGGGTATGTGTTGGGTGCTGGGAGTTGTAGTTCTTCTGGGTGGGCTCAATGTTCTCCCGCCTCCTGTCTGTGGTTATTGTGCCTCTTCTGGGATGTCCTCGGCTCCGTGCTGTGCATAGACAGTGTACCGTATATAGTCTGTGCATAGCACGGTGCTGGGGAGTTGGTGGTACACTGTCTCCCACCGCCTTAAAATCGGTCTGTTTCTCATCCAGGAGAGTCGGATGAGTGTCATCTGTTTTTTGGTCTGTTTGGCAACTGCTGTGCGAGTGTCCGACATTTTTCTCAGATCACATCCGTGTGCAATCTGTCCTTTCCTCAGCAGCTATTACTGTATAATAATTTACAGGAACATTTTACAGTTGTCTCAGCTGAAGAATGATAATGTATCAGTGAAAAAAAACTGATGCCTCTCGGATAGTCCGTGTGCGGTCAGTGATTTTGTCGAACCCATAGACTTGCACTGGCGAGTCTCGGTGTGAATCACAGACTGTCACAGCATGTTGTGACTTTTTTCTCATCCTGAATCTGGATGAGAAAAAAGCGTTCGACACTCGCCAATCTGCTCTCAGAGATTGATTGCAATGCGAGAAAATCGCACATTAAACTCATCAGAGTTTCACGCCAGTGTGTCCATACCCTAATAATAAAATCCATATAGTAATCCTACTGGTATGGGGAGCATTTATTTCTCAGTTAGTACACTCCATACTTCTTGTTATTAACCAATTAATGCTCTTTTGTCCACCGCACTGCAGTGTCAAAAGAGGAAGACAGCGAGACAGGCAGCAACATGGCATCAGAGAGCCCCTGACCTCGAAATAGAAGATCCTCAGATCCCGGTATTGTGACATCATATTAAGAATAAAGTTTTTTGCATTTATATTACACTATGAACTCCACAGTACAGCGGTGAAAATTGCTCCGGCCCCGGGCCCTCCTTGAGTCCTGCTTGTTGCCATATACTGGGGTTGTGCAGAGGTGGCGGTGCACAGTGACAACCCCAATAGGTGAGTGGCTATTTGGCCCAATACTTACCCCCCAATTGCACCCCTTCTCTTTGTGTTTTAGTATAGTAGTTATATTCTTGTATATAGGGGCAGACAGTGTATACTATGTATACTTCCGGATTATCAACAACCAAAGGGGCGGCAAATTTTTCGGCCCCGGGCGCCACAAACAGTTGCTACGCCACTGATCGATACATCTCCCAGGCAGGCTCCTGCTGCCTGCGCGGTGTTTCAGCCTACCGCTCCTCAAGTAGGAAAGGAACAGTCTCACACAATTCTGAGTTCCCAACCCGGTTTACTTCAGTTTTCTCTGCATGTACTACAGGTCACAGTTCAAGTACATTGGCGGTGCGGGTAGTCTGCTCTCCTCCATCCTGCACACGCCTCCACGCACAGAGCCCCAATCCAGCAGTCACAGGCCTTGTCAGGCTACCGGCTGTTTCCCCTGACCCTAATATTCTATTTAATATATTTATTAATGACCTTGTAGGGGGCATACAGAGTAGAATCTCAATATTTGCAGATGACACTAAACTCTGCAGGGTAATCAATACAGAGGAGGACAATTTTATATTACAGGAGGATTTATGTAAACTAGAAGCTTGGGCTGCTAAATGGCAAATGCGCTTTAATGGCGATAAATGTAAAGTTATGCACTTGGGCAGAGAAAACAAAAGGTATAATTATGTGCTTAATTGTAAAACACTGGGCAAAACTGTCACTGAAAAAGACCTGGGTGTATGGGTAGATGACAAACTCACATTTAGTGGCCAGTGTCAGGCAGCTGCTGCAAAGGCAAATAAAATAATGGGATGCATTAAAAGAGGCATAGATGCTCATGAGGAGAACATAATTTTACCTCTATACAAGTCACTAGTGCGACCACACTTAGAATACTGTGTACAATTCTGGTCTCCGGTGTATAAGAAAGACATAGCTGAACTAGAGCGAGTCCAGAGAAGAGCGACAAAAGTCATTAGAGGACTGAGGGTCTGCAATACCAAGACAGGTTATTAAACTTGGGGTTATTTAGCTTGGAAAAACGAAGGCTTAGGGGTGATCTTATAATAATGTATAAATATATGAGGGGGCAGTACAGAGACCTTTCTAATGATCTCTTTACTCTTAGGCCTGAGACTGGGACAAGGGGGCATCCTCTACATCTGGAGGAAAGAAGGTTTAATCATAATCACAGACGCGGATTCTTTACTGTAAGAGCAGTGAGACTATGGAACTCTCTGCCACATGAAGTTGTAATGAGTGAGTCACTACTAACATTTAAGAAGGGCCTGGATGCCTTTCTTGAAAACTATAATATTACCAGTTATATAAACTAGATTCTTTGATAGGGCGTTGATCCAGGGAATTAGTCTGATTGCCGTATCTGGAGTCAGGAAGGAATTTTTTCCCCCAATGTGGAGCTTAGTGTTGCCGCATGGGGTTTTTTTTTTGCCTTCCTCTGGATCAACATGTTAGGCTATGGGTTGAACTAGATGGACTTAAAGTCTTCCTTCAACCTTAAAAACTATGTTACTATGTTACTATGTAATACAGCTGCCTACTCGGCGGATGTGCTGGGAGTTGGCCACAGCTCCTCTGGACCTCGTGGCCACCGGTTCTGTGGTTGGAGCTTGGAGTCTACTTCCTACCTTTCAGGGTCGGGTCCCTGGTGCTCGCCCTGACCCTCCACTTCACTGCAGACTCGGGCGCACAGGCTCCTTCCGTCTCTCCACAGTCTTGTCCCGGGACAAGCCTCATCTTTGCTCACGTCCTCCGGGTCCTTTCTCTCTGTCCTCCATTATAGAACATGTTCTTTAATGGCGTTTTTTGACAGCGAAATTCATGCACTTTAAAATCACGGTATTAACGCCAGAAAAGCGCTCATGTGAAAGAAGCCTTAGGATTACTTGGATGTTGGCTTAATACTGTTATATTTTGTGTATTTATTGAGTGCATGTTGGCAATCTCTATAATGTTTTAAAGCATTAAAACTGTTAATATTATATATGTAGAGTGTCACTGGTTATTAAAGTACATTTTACTTGGGTTTTATTTAAATTTATTCCGAAAAATGCAGCTCAGTGGGCCCGAGCCCCGGATGTTTTTTGACCCTAGCAACGCCCCTGCCCAGAGGTCCAGACTGCAGCTGCAGCTATAGCGGCCGCATTCCATGGGTGGTGTCATGTCGCCGGGGCGAGTCAGTACATTATAATCTATGGAGGTGAATTATGAAGGAATATGGAAGTGCATTAATAATATATGTAGAACTATGGCAGCTACATTATATGGAGGAAAATGGAGACTGCATTGTAATATATGGAGGTGCATTTTAATCTATGCAGGTCTGTGGGGCTGCATTATAATATATGGAGAAATTTTGGGGGTGTAATATAATGTATGGGGGATACATTATAACGTATGGAGGAATATGGATGTGCATTAGATTATATGGAGTGCTATGGGGGCTGCAATATAATCTATGGAGGAATAAGGAGATGCATTATGGAGGGATAGGAGGGATAGATTATAGTATATGGAGTCTTATGGTGCTGCAATATATTATATAGAAGGCTATGGGGGCTGCATTAAAATATATAGACAACAATAAGATCCGTTATACCATATGGAAAGGTATGTGGAGGTCAAGATAATATTCAGAGAGCTATGTGGGATCATTGTAATATTTTGGAGTGTCATGAGATTGTCTTTATACTTTATGGAGGGCTCTTTGAGGGCTGTATTAGGGCTCATTATATAGTCTGAATTGGTGTATGGGTCTTTATACTGTATGTAGGCCCATTATACTGCATAAAGGGCTGTGTGGGGGTCACAGTTGGGGATCATACTGTCGGGGTCACCATACTTTGCCGGGGTGATTGAGGAGGGTACAGTAGGGTAACTATACTGTGTATGTGGAGTGGAGGGTACTGTGGAGGAATTCACTTTTGGGGATCATACAGTGTATGTGTGGCATTTTTGTTGTCATCATACTATATGGCTACAATGGTAGAGGAATCTAGGGTATTAAATAGGAGAATTATCTTGCAAGGGCTGAATTATTTTTTAGGGTGTGGTAGTTGGGAAGGGGCAATTAGAACTTTTGCAATGGATCCCCATCATTTTTATGTATGTGCCTGCACTATACAGTCACTGTATGGTGGTAATATTGGAGTTAATCTATGGCTAGTGATTTTCAGTAACAACGCCCTCATCTACTGAGGCTTCCCTGTACCTTCTTAGGGTCCCCTCAGATGTCCTTTCATCTACTATAATACTGCCCCTTATGTACAATAATATCTACTATATAACTGTCTAAGGTGTCTGTCGGTCACAGAAATCGCGCGCCAGACAGAGGCCGCTCCGGCGACCACTAATGAGCGCAGACTAAGCAAATAGGCGCGCAAGTTCAAAGTTGGAATTTCGCTGTCGCCAGGATACACAGGTCCGGCCGACTGTTACTAACCCCCGCCACAAGCCGTTCACTGACACCGGGGACCGGGGGCTGCCGGGGTTGGTGCTCCCAGGGTGCAGGGAGCGCGCATCGTGCTGCTCCTCCACACTCTCCTGCTTCCTATGGCCACACAGTCTGTCACAGACTGTGCGGCCATACCTTGATCCTGGGTGTCTGCCTCCTGACAGTGTACCTGGATGGCAGCAGCACATGACACCCGGGATCAACCTGCACACCGCCTCCTCTGCGCCCGCCTCCAACACACCTACTCTGCAGGACAACGCCAGCATGAGGGCCAGCACTAGGACAGCCAGGGGACAGAGAGGTGAGAGCCCCTGTGTGCGTGTGTGTGTCTGGCTGTGGGTGTGAGTCTGTGTGTGTGGGTGTGAGTCTGTGTGTGTATGTATGTGTGTGGGTGTGAGTCTGCTCCTTCCAAACCCCCTCCAGCGCTGCTTCATCCTCCTCCCCCTGACGCTCTGTGCTCCGTCCTTCCCCTGCCTGTGCCACTGGCCTCCCCTGCCTGTGCCACTCCGTCCTCCCCCTGCTTGTGCCACTTCATCCTCCGTCCTCCCCCTGCCTGTGCAGCTCTGTACTCTCCCACCCTGCCGCTTCGTCCTCCGTCCTCCTCCCCACCACCGCTCTGTGCTCC